>JACEIK010002509.1:8447-26566 GCA_018107945.1 Datura stramonium
ATGGATCAAAAATTATTTTTCATACATATATATTAAATCTTGAATATCCTTAAATAAAATTTCTAATTGCCACTGTGTACATGGCATAAAGAACTAGCAAACCAACACCAACATTAGGCATAATATAGTACTTATTATGGTCTGTTGTTTTAACCTTTTCATCACATAAGGCAACAACCCAAAATTTTATATATCCAACACAACTTTAAGGTATTAAATTAAGTAAATATTTTATTCAAAACAGTAACCTTGAACTCAATGTATTCCTCAACTCAACTTTTCAACAAAAATATAAACAAAATCCATGGAGGCAAAAACACTCATATTCCTCAATTGAACTTCTCTTTGCCGCACCGCCGCACTATCGCACCATCATGAATCAAAGACCAAATGACCCACCGTATTTTTAAGTTTTGGAGAAAGTGAAGCAGCTCAACAATAGCCTTAATCTTGAAACCTTATTTATTATTTTGTTAGACTTGGACCCAATATGAGCTCTCTTATTTCTCTCTTTGCTGTATTCTTGTAGTCTTTTATTTATTAAATAAAATTTTATGAATACAATTAATAATAAAATAATATATTATATATAATATAATTATAATATATATATATATATATATATATATATATAATTTTTTTTATGAATTTTGAGTTTTTTTAATTTTTTATTGGTTTTTTTATATTTTTTCAAAAAAAATACTTTTGACTTTCTAAAATAAATTATCCAACCAAATAAAAATTAATTTATTTAATCTATTTGGTTTGGTTTGATTCGATTTTTACCCAAACTTTGAACACCCCTACTTTTGAGTGTGTTCCTGTATAGGAAATTTTTCCTATTTTCTCATGTTTGGTTGGTAAAGATTTTGAAAAATATTTTTTAGGAAAACAAGCTTATTCAAAATAAGGAAATGACTTCCTAATCAAAGTAAGGAAACAAATCACATTATCTCTTTCCACCCACAATCCAACTCGGCCCACCCACCTAGACATCTCCTACCTCCGCCCGCCCAACCATCCTCTCACCCCGACTCCCCCACCCCATTCCATCCTCCCCCTTCTAAGTTAACTACATTCACCCCTCCCTCTCCCCACCCCACCCTCAATCCTCCTTCCTCATCCATCACTCTATCCCACCTTACCCTCATTCTTATAGTTTTATTATAGATATATAAAAATAATTTTAGGATAATATCTTTTATTTACATACCAAACACAAAAAAATAAGTAAGAAATAACTTGTTTTTCTAGATAATATTTTCGAACACACCCTTTATGTAGGCGTGTTTTCTCAAGTCTCATTGGATCAAGGCATTATCCTACACAATTCGTATAAATTTTTGGGATAATTACTATTCCTAAACACTAGTATTTACAAGAGTTCACTCTCAATTTAATTTATTATTATTTTTCAAATCTTCAAGTTGGCCAAGAACATCCAATAAAGTGATCAGCATGATTTTGACAACTAAGATAATTTACCTACTCTTCTTCATTTATTATGATTATTTATAATAAAGAATGACATTAGTGAAATATTGGGTACTTGAATGGCAATAAACGAAAAATCATAATAAATGCCACTAATAGTGATTGTTGGGAAACAAAGAAGAAGAATGTTTGTTAATGTATTTTGAGGATATTTGTTAGGTTAGAATCTATTGAAGCTAACATTAGTTACTGTGACATTTTTTTACATATTATGACTTAGTCGCTTTGGAGTCTATCGAGCTAACATTATCTACCAAAATCATTCGTTAATTTATATTTAGGACGTTAGTTGTGTTGGAATCTATTGAGCTAATACACAGGAAGTTGTTAATATATATTGAGTTAGTTGTGCTGAATCTATTTGAGCCAATGTAAAAGAGCTACAAGTGGCACTCATTAATCTATATTAAGGATGTTAGTTGTGTTGGAATCTATTTGAGCTAACATTAGCTACCGTGGCACTCGCTAATGTATATTAAGGACATTAGTTGGAATCTATTGGAGCTAACATTATGTGCCAAGGCTACTTTATACCCACTTTTCTATTGGATTTCTTTCGGAGTTCATATTTTCAAAATACTTCACTAAATATTTTAATAATTTAAAATATTAATATATGATTATGGGATTGAGTAAATTATCCATGTATTTCTATTATATTAATATAAATAACATGATATAAGTGTTTTACGATGAATTTCAAGTTATGTTATGAATAATACGACGTTATGAGTTCTTAAATGAATGATCATATGAATGTTTAAACACTTACGTAGCGCTTAAAGAGATGAATTAAATAAGCTGGCTATCAAAACCGGGCTTAAAGTACTAAATGTTAAAGCTCATGTCTTGAGAACATTTTCAGGTCGCTGCTTGCTAGGCTACCTGTGGGACGGACGTCCCGTCCTAGCAGACTGGGGCCAAGCCAACCGTTGGGCGGGGGCCCCCAACGACTATATTCCTCACCCCCCCAAATCCCCCCAACCCCTTTATTTAAAATTTTTCTTTTTTACACCCCTTAGTTTTAAAAATTACACTTGGTCCTTTTTAAAAAAACTATAAATTAATTTCACATTTTCACAATTTATTCATAATTCATCTCTTCTTCTCTAATCTCTACTACACACTCATTCTCTAAATATTATCAATTATCAATTTCTCCAAATCTCCCTACGATCTAATACCTTACCCTCCAAATTTCAAAATTTACAAATTTAAATTGTGTTACTTATTTTAATTTCAAGCTTCAAGTTTCAAATATCAACTCTCAAATTGCTAATTGCTACTTAAGGTTTTGTTACATCTATTTTTGAATTTCGAGTTTCCTACAATTGGTTATAATCATCTGTTTTTTGCACAGATGTTTGGTATGGCCTGCTCCATAATCCATACTTACTTCTGTTATTTATTTATTTGGCGACTTTACGCATTTAATTTTTCTATCTTATTTATTTAAATATACTTGTGTTATATTTATTTAGCCATAATTTTAGTTGTGTTTTATTTATTTATTCATAAATTATAATATGGATTCTCGAAAAAATGTTGTTACACCAGAAGTTTCAGCATGTAGCTTGGCCCATTCGCATATTGGTTGGAAGTTTTGGGGATGCCTTACGGCGAGGAAAGGGCCCGGGAAAGGCCGAACGAGTGCCAAGTTGGGATTTCGGCAAAGCGAGGCCGAACCGCGCCGCCTGTAGGGCAAAGTGACACCTGAGTCAGACTACGTTAGCCAATGTGGCACTGAGCCAAACGGCGCATTTTCTGGCCGTGCCACATTGCCATGTATTTTGCCGCAAGTATATATAGGCCTCACCCTTTAACTTTATATCATTTTTACATTATACACACGACCGTAAATAGAGGGAGGACGAAGAGAATATATAATTTTCTTCCTTTACGCTGCTAAACGCCTTCCAAATTCAAATTAACCCCGGCAACGGCATAAGGTCGCGTGTGAGCATTTCTACTGAGTTAGCTTCGTGAAATTCGCCCGAGAATCGTCATCCTCCGAGCCAAAGTGATTGAAATTGCTCCAAACTAGTGTTAATACAATCCTGTGCTTAAAGTAAGTACTTCTCCTTCTAGATCCCCGAGAAATTACGAGTTTTTCGATCGTTCTTCGATAAGTCAAGAATAGTCGGTATATACATATAAAGTATGGTTTTCTTCTGGCATAGTAAACGGCTAGCCCTATTCTTCCGTTCATGTGATTATAGTTGAGAACAGCCTGAATACCACCAACTTCACCCGCTAATCTAAAAGCGAGCTTAGGTATGTAAAGGCAATTTCTCTCGCAACTTAGTTTCTCCAATATAGTAAACCAATATGAATCCCAAGAAAGTATTTCAGAATATTATATCATGTTCAACATGTTATTATGTATAGTCGTCAAGTATTAGTCGAGACTTGTATTTGTGTCAAGCTTTTTAGGCTAGATTGTTCGTATAGCTTCCGTGATCGCCCAGGTTAATAGCCGTGGTCGACTGGCCCGCCGCAGGGTGAGGATACGCCACTCTACGGAGCGCATGCCGTCCGGCAAGAGACGAAGATGGGAAGCGCCCTCATATTTCCATGGTTGGCCTATACACACCCCGCCGAGCGCTTGTGCCCGGGGTGTAGATTTAAGAAGTCCTCCACTCAAACACAAATATAATGTGGGCCCACACCTAAGTTGCATACCCGTGGAACTGGGCAGATGCTTATAGCTACTTGAAGGATGTGGGTATGACCCGATAGGGTATATAGATTGGAGATGTACTCGCTAGGGCTAACGGGGGCCCAAGTGAATCAGGTTGCGCCTACGATACCTTCCGCTTACGGGGCAAGGTAAGGTATGTACGTCGTTAAGCACGATAGTTAGACAAGAGGACGCCTCGTTGTCGGGCATGACTCCTACTGCTATAGTGATGTTCTAGTTCGATTCAATTATTTCGCCCGCTCATCCGTCTCTTTACTTCGTATATCGTTAGCTCTATTACTTACTTTCAGCCATTTACGCTATTTTCTTTACATACTCAAGATTGTGGTACCGACGCCCTCTTTTGGGGGTGCCGCATTACTTGCCCGTTGTGTACACTCGCACGAGGAGCGCATCCTCGTAGTTCCAGCCACCGAGAGCACCCTTCAAACTCTCCTATCTTCCTGAGCTCGAGAGACAGAGGTTTACTTTCTTTTGTTGTACAAGATGGGTAGGTCGTGCCCTGTCCCGACCATCTTATTACTCCTAGAGGCTTTCAGATTGTATTATTCGTGGTTAGCCGATATTGGTCGTGGTGGGGCCATATGTGCTTTAGATGACGCGGTGTCGGGCCGTGGTGGAGCTCATAGTTTGCCGGGTTGATGACCTTGTCACCATGTTTTAGTTTAGTACTTGATTTCATTTTTTTCAAATAGAATTCAGATATCATGGTGGCCTTTCAGCCCGCATAAGACTCCCTATATTTTCTTGTCTCCCGGTTAGTCATACTTTCACAGTGGCTATAGGCCTGTCATACGGGGGTCGTATTTATACCGCTATATAGCTCGTAGTTTTCTTGATTCTAGAGTTAGCGCCGCCCCGCACTAGAGGTGCTTAGGTCCACGCCGCAGTTCGCATTCTAATAGGGCACTGTGCGCTCATGTCTCTCATGTGCCGTGACAAACTTGGTACCGCAGCAGTCGTATCCCGTGAGTCCGCAAGCCGGCTAAGTAAAGTCTGTCATGTGGACGTGTTATGCACCACATACTATAGGCAGGAGGTTTCCAAGGCATGATAGGATGATTACTCTTTCTTCTTATTCAATAAGGCCGTAGTTTACGCGCATAGGGTCGAGCCCTAAACTCATTATATTCTTTTTGTTTACGAGAAATGAAGTCAACACAACGACATCCTACGACAAAGGTGAGGTTAGACGTATGTGCCAGGAGAGGGCACTACAACGTATGCCTCGCCCTCGATAGAATCACGATCTCGAGGGCGATACTAAGCGCCATTCAAATCCTTCCCAAGAAGCCTCCACCACGTTAGGAGCCGCCGGAGATGGCTCTGTGACTCGCACCTCCTCCCATAGCTTCAATACCCGTGACTATCCGACCAGAGGTCGTGAGCGCAGCGGTCAGTGCTGTAACAGATTGATGGCCGCCGCCGACAAGCCAACGCCACCTGCCACCGCGTAATCTTTGGTGGTGGCTCCTGGTAGTTCGAGGTTCTCGAGAGTTCCCCGGCATTAAGTCCCCCACAATTCATGTGACGACGGACAGAGGGACCCTGTGACTTATTGGATTAGATGCAGAGGATTTTCATAGTAATGCATGCTACACCAACAGAGTCGGCTGAAAGGACAGACTGCTACCCGGACATCGTTGTACCGTGGTATGAGAGTTGGGAGAGGTCCCGAGGGAGAGATGCTTCCCCTCCGATCTGGTCCATCTTTTCAGGGCTTTTCTCGATCATTATCTACCGCAAGAAATTACAACCTGGGTTGATAAGTTCCTACACTTGGAGCAAGGGTCGGCGAGTGTTCGAGAATATTCCATGCGTTTGATTCCTCGCTCGCGCCATGGATACAATGCCATCCAGTGGTACACTGCTTTATTACGGGGTTGAACCTGGAATATGTTGGAGACCTCGTATCACGCCTACATTGGGAGGATATGGATATCGACCGTGTACAAAGCGCCGCATTATCAGGTATCACAAATGCAACAACGGAGACAAGAACAAGTCGTATAGCGCCAGCAGTGGGACAGACTGCCAGACAGTTACAGGAGGAGTCCCGGGAGGACCTAGGCCATCTACGATAGGCCGCTCTAGACCCCGCCTCCACCACAATGGAAGAGGAGCGTGTCTGGGCGGGCCGAGGTCACTGTGAGTCCAGGCAAGGCTCGCAAGGCGCAAGTTCACAACAAGAAAAGCGAGAGGGTGGAGCAGTGGGTTTATAATACCACTTTTCCCTATTTGTAGTCGACGCCACTCGGAGCGTGTAGATATGGCTCCACAGATGTTACATTTTGGACAGAGGGTCATTTACGAGGAGTTGTCCAATAGTGGGGTCAAGGTGACCGGACGGCCAGATAGGTCTTCGCAGATCACGAGCTCCAAAGATCCCCTAAGTAGGCGTAGGCCCTCGCTCAAGCAGTGTGAGGCCGACTGCATCGTGCCTCCAGCCTGTGCCGGCCTAGGTCGTACTTATGCATTACCGGGCGACAGGAGCCGAGTCATCACCATATGTCGTGGATTGATGCTAACTATTTTCTCTCATCCTCGCTTATGTGCTGATGCATCCCGGATCCACCTTGTCCTATGTTACACCACCAAGTGGCTCGAAGTTTAGTATTACGCCGAATTGCTTCTGCAATAATCTTCTCGTTGTCTACACTGCTGGTGACTCTATTATAGCCAAAAGGGTCTATCTAGGGTGTACAAAGAGAGGGTTGTCAATCGCCGACCATAAGTGCATCGACCGGTCCAGACATGGTTGATTTTGATGCTACATGGGTAATGGATCGTTAGCTCCTTGTTATGCCAATTTTGAATGTTGGACCAAGACTGTCCGATTCCACTTTCCAAGGGAGGCACATGAGTGGAAAGGTAGTACAACAACGCTAAAAGGTAGGTTTATTTCCTATATTCCTAAGTGCAGGAAATTGATAGCAAAAGGATGTATTTATCATATTGTCGAGTTCGTGATGTTCGGCAGAGCCTCCGAACCTTCGCCCATTCCAATGGTCAATGAATTCCTCGATTTATTCCCGCATTTAGCTTTCCTAGTATTCCCCGTAGTATGGAAATTGATTTTATAAACTGATTCTTTACCAGCACTCAAAATTCTCATATCTATTCCCCGTATCTGATGGCTCACGAGCTAAGAGAATTAAAGGAACAATTGAAGGATTTGCTAGATAAGGGCTTTATCAAAGTCAGTACCTCACCAGCCAAAGCGCTAATTTTATTTGTGAGGAAGAAGGGATCAAGCTCCGTATGTGTATAGACTATTCACAACCGAATAAAGTCACCATCAAGAATAAGTACCCCTCCCTGCAATAGATGATTTGTTCGATCGCCATACTACTGGTATTTTTCAAAATTGACTTAAGGTCCGGCTATCATCGTTCGGTTCGTGGGAAGTGGATATTCCAAAGACTCACCTTCAAGACCGTATACTCCACCACTTTGAATTTTGGCTATGTCCTTCTGACTGCATTTAATGCCCCAAAGAAGTTGTTTATGGACTCGATGAACAATATTTTTAGACCGTACCGACTTGTTCATGATAGTATTTATTGATGATATTCCCGGTGTATTTCCGCTGGGGGAGGCATCACCAGATCATCTACGATGCTCCCGATTCTCATATCGCCGCCTATATGCAAAATTTTCTTAAACGTGAATTTTGGATGAATTATAGCCTTCAAGTCATATCAGGTCGATGCCGGTATACGTGGATACGCAAGATAAAGGCAGTGAAAACATGCCTAGACCTACCACTCACCGAGGTGCGAGTTTCCTAGGGTTAGCCAGTATTATAGAAGGTTCGTAGGCGGATTTTCCACTTGGGCAAAGACCTTAACCAAACCGACGTTAAGGCAAATAAATTCCAAAGTGGACCGAGGCATGTGAGCAGAGCTTTCAGAACCGAAAGATAGATTGACATCAACACTGCTAGCATTGCCGAAGGAAGAGAGGTTGCGCCTTATCAGGACGCCTGTCGGGGTAAGGACGCGGTATTGACGCAAAGATGCAGGGTGATTGCTTACGTTTTTCCAGCACCGGAGGAAGCATAAGAAGAACTATCCTACCCATGACCTCGGAATTAGTCAAAGGGTATCCATGTCTTGAAAATATGGAGACACTACTTGTATGGCGCCCACGTAGATATTTTCACCGATCACAAAGAGCCTTCCATAGCATATTTTTACCCGTAAAGAGTTGAATTTGCTATAGCCGTCGCTTGTTGGAGTTGTTAAAGGATTATGACGTGAATATTTTGTATCATCCAGAAGGACCAATGTTGCAGCGTATGCCCTTAGCTGTAAATCTATGGAAAGTTTGTTACATCTACAGCCCGAGTACAGGAATTGGCCCGAGAATTTCACTCCACAGCGCTTAGCTGTCAGATAGTAGAATTAGGAGACAATAGAAAGGTAATCCAAAATACCGTAGTATTACCGTTGGTTGTGGGAAGTGAAGGAACGGGCAAGATGAAGATCCTACCGTTCAACTCGTAAATAAGGTTCAAATAAGGAAGTGATCGATTTCCAGTAACCGAGGATGGAGTTGAGACATAGGATTGCCTCTCAGAACCTGTAGACGCTTTTTTGCATGGCCCGTCAAGAAATTATGGGCGAGGTACACTACGCCCGTTACTCTCCATCTAGGTTCGACAAAGATGTACCATAACCTACAGGAAGTCTATTGCTGGAATGTCATGAAGAGGACATAGCAAAATTCGTAGCTCAATATCCTAATTGCCAACAGTGAAAGTTGAACATCGAAACCAGGCGGTTTGACACAAGATATATCTGTGCCTTTATGGAAATAGAAGGCAGCTAATATGGATTTTTGTAGTAGTTTACCTCGTACTAGGCGAAATATGATTAGATCCGGTAATTGTCGACGTGTTGACAAAATCATCTCACTTTACGCTAGTGTGTGGCTACCTTTCAACCAAAGATTATGTCGAGCCGTATACGTAGAAATAGTCAAATTGCATGGTGTTCGCTGTCAATTATCTCGGCGTAGGCACACATAAACCTAAGTTTTGGCAATCGTTTCGTAGGGGCTCCGTGATGCAGGCACCCGAGTATAGCCTTCATCCTCGTACTGCACGTGTGCGTAACGTACTCATCCATGCTCGAGGATATTTTACTGGCGTGTGTGTTATATTTTGGAGGAATTTGGGATGAGAATTTACCGTTAATTGAATTTGTTTATAATAACGCTTATCATTCGGAAGAATTCGATGAGCCTTATTAAGCGTTATATGGGCGTATGCATCACACAATAATGAGGTAGGAGAATCAAGATTGAGCTGGGCTGCATATTATTCATCAATAAGAGAAAGTGTGCTTATCGTGGAATGTCCGTCGACAAGCCGAGCCGCGAATCTTATAACATGTACGATGAAGGAACTTAGAATTCAATGTGGGTGATTGGGTATTCTTGAAGATTTCACCGATAAAAGGGGTGACGAGATTTGGCAAAGAAAGGAAAGCTCGCACTCGAGGTTTACTGGCGCACGTATCAAGGATAGGCCAGGTGGCATATGAATTGAATCTACCTTTGGAATTAGAATCTGTTCACCCAGCTTTCCACGTATCAATGCTGAGGAAGTGTATAGAGATCCCTCCCTGATTGTTCCAAACATGACGTTCAAGTCACCGAGGAGTTAGCTTATGAAATAAGCTCCAATAGCCATACTAGACCGCGCATCCAGACCGAGAACCAAAGATGTTGCTTCAGTTGAAGTATTATGGCGAAATAACCGAGAGGAGATGACCTCGGGAAGAAGATGATATGAAACCAGATATCCTCGCTATTTCAAACATAGTCGATTAAGAAATTTAGGTACGCCGTTATCGTTGTTTTATGAATCGCGATTATATACATGTATATACGTGGCGAAGTCGATCAGATATCAGAAATGAATGCCATAGTACCGTGTGGAGTACCTATATCGGGACTTTTCACAGTTTTGTGGTTTTTGGATAGTCCATATTGGCTGTGAGACTCGCCGAAATTTCTCCAAACAAGTAATTTGCAAGTTAAGGTTCTTGCAAGTAGAAGTTAGCATTCGAGGACAAATGTTCTTAAGAGGGGGAGGATGTTAAGCACCGTAAGTTTCTAGCATGTAGTTGGCCTATTCGCATGTTGGTTGGAAGTTTTAGGATGTCTTACGTGTGAGGAAAGGGCTTGGGAAAGGGGCCGAACGAGTGCCAAGTCGGGATTTCGCAAAGAGGCCGAATCCGCGCCGCCTGCAGGGGCAAGCAGCACCTGAGCCGGGACCTCCACGTTAGCCACCGTGGCACCTGAGCCAAAATGGCGCGTTTGCCGCCGTGCCACGCTGCTGCTGTATTTTGCTCATAAGTATATATAGGCCTCACCTTTAACTTTTATATCATTTTCCATTATACACACGACTGTGAATGAGGAGGACGAAGAGAATATATAATTTTCTTCGTTTACGCCGCCAAACGCTCTAAATTCAAATTAACTCCTTGCATCAAGTATAAGGCTACAGTGAGCATTTCTAAAGAGTTAGTTATGGAAATTCGCCCGGCAATCAAGTGGTCCCGCTCGAGCTAAAGTGATTGGAATTGCTCCAAACTAGTGTTAATACAATCCTGTGCTTAAAGTGCAAGTACTTCTCCCTTCTGCATCCCCGAGAAATTACGAGTTTTCGATCGTTCTTCGATAAGTCAAGAATAGTCAAAAGATATACATATAAAGTATGGTTTCTTCCTGGTATAGTAATGAAGTTAGCCTTATTCTTCCGTTAAGATAGTCAATACCAACCGAACCTCGCCAGCTAATCTAAAAGCAGCAAGGTATGTAAAGGCAGCTTCCTAATAAAGTTAAGCTCCAATATAGTAAACCAATATGAATCCCAAGAAAGTATTTCAGAATACAGATATCATGTTCAGCATGTTATTATGTATAGCCGTTGTTATTAGGTCAGACCCGTATTTGTGGCCGGTTGGGCCGGATACCGTATAGCTTCCGTGATCACCCTGTGTGGTTAATAACAGAGCCGACTCATCCGCTGGGGAGGGCGAGGATACGTCTCTCTACAAAGTGGCATGCCGTCTGTAAGGGATCTAAGATGGGGAGCCATCATATTTTGCCGTGGTTGGCCTATACACACTTCGGCGTCATGCTGGGTGTAGATTTCAGGAGTCCTCCGAACTCAAGTACAGCCTATAGTCGGGCCTGGGCCGGCCCAAGTTGCATACCTGTGGGACCTACATGATGCTATAGCTACTAGGTGATGTGATATGACCTCGATAGGGTATATAGATTTGAGATGTACTCACTAGTGGCTAACTGGGGCCCAAGTGAGTCGTGTCGTGCCGATGATACCATCCCATGCATGCAAGTGTATGTAAGGTATGTACACGTTTAGTTACCGAGTAAGTTAGACAAGAGGGACGTCTCGTTGTCGTGTATGACTCCTACTGCTATAGTTATGTCTAGTTCTCGATTCAATTATTTCGCCCGTTTCAAACCGTTCTCTTTACTTCGCATATTGTCAACTCTATTACTTACTTTCGCCATTTACGTTATTTTTACATACTCGCACTTGTGGCACGATGCCCTCGGGGCGTCCGCACATTTTCCCCAGTACACTCGTACGAGGAGCTGGATCCCTCGTAGTTCTAGTCACCCGTACGCAGCTTCAACTCCTATCTTCCTGAGCTTGAGAGATAGAGGCGCCTGTGAGCCTTGTCCCGACCATCTTATTACTCCTGGGGAGTTTCATGATTGTATTATTCCCCTCGTGGTTAGTTGGATATTGGCCGTGTGGGGCCTTTTTATTGTTGGTTGATGACCTTGCCTGGCCATGTTTCTAGTTTAGTACTTGATTTCGTTTTTTTCCGCTGTAATCAGATATCATGGTGGCCTTTTCTTGACTGCATAGGATTCCCTATATTTGCTTGTCTCTCGGTTAGCCGTTTACTGCTGTGTACAGGTCATGTCACCCTGGGGATGTATTTACAGCCGCTATATAGCCCGTCGTTTTCTTGATTCTAGAGTTAGAGTCAGCCTTGCACTAAAGGTGCTTAGCCCGGCCACTCGTAGTTCGCATCCTAGTAAGGAACTGTGTGCCGCCTATGCCTCCCAAGGCGAGGCGTGACAAAAGTTCCTTGGGGTGAAAGTGGTGTTATGGCCAAGGTTGCGGTGTGTACTGGTATTAGTACCGTGTAAAAAAAAGTACAAGTTCTAGTTCAATCAAAAATTGATGATTCTTCTTCACCCTGTGAGTTAGAATTAATAACAAAGATTTTACGAAATTTGATAATACTCCTATTAATATTAATTCGGATACTCCATTAGATAAATGGTTCGAAAGGGTTTATGGTAATTTATTAGAGGAAGAATTAGATGAAGAAGTAGAAGTAGAAGAAGAAAAATTAGATGATACACCTACTAGTCCCTGCTTACCGAAACTCCAACTCGATACCTCGCGAAGCTCAACTTCCCCTTTGCATCCTACTAGAGATAACACTGGGGTTCACAATGGACTAAAAACTTCAACTCGTTTGAAAATTTATGCATCAAAATAAGGAGCTTAATTAAAGCTATTTGTAATATGTAAAAGGTATTTAAGCATGAATACTACAGGCTAAAAGTGTGAAACTAGATTACATAGACATTTATTACAATGTTCGAAACTTGAATATTGGCAACTGGTTGCCTCCAAAGCCATTTGCCAGATGTCATCTGGTGGGGTTCCATTACGGTTTAGGCCGCTAAATCCTTCAAACCTAAGTGGCCCCGTTACACAAATGTAAATATGATGTATAGAGACCGCGGAAAATATCGCAAAAATGATTGCGGTTTGTGGTTTGCCTTTAGCTTTCCCCCTCCTTCCTGAGATTTATTATGTATATCAATAAACATATAATCCTTCTTTTGAAGATTCTTCTGAAACATGGTTAAACGTGACATTTTTGAATTTCAAGCAAAGCATGCTTCATTATCTTTGTTGTTTATTTAGTTATTTTGATGGTAGATTTTCTATTACTTTTATGGGTCGTAGTGTCAATTCCATTGATTATTTAATTGTTACTGCACAATTGATCGATCATAATTGGAAATTTACAAAAAAAAAAAGGTTATAAAATTTGTGAGCAGAGAAAAACCGCTACATATACAAATGTATTATACTTGAAGTTTTACAATTTTTGGCATTTGTCATAAAATATCGAGTGTTGCACTAGATAATGCTTCTTCTAATACTAGTAAGTGTTAGTATGTTAAGAACTCGATTATGTCCAATTAATAATGCTGCTTTCCATGTTAGATGTGTTGCTCATATATTTAATCAATAAGACAAGACGACATTAAATTATTTGATATTGGGTGTTCTAAAGTTGAATTAGCATGTTTTTAAATTTTTCAAATGAATAAAAGTTCTATAATTCGTGAATTTAAAGAACTTTTTAGAATATGTGAACTTCCATATAGAAAAGTTCCAAAACATGTAAAAACTAGATGGAATTCATTATACGAAATGCTAGAAGTTGCATATATTTATAGAAAGCCTATCACTATGTTGTATAATGCTCATAATTCCGAACCTGATTTGAAACTTGATGATAATGACTGAGAGGAAATAAATGAACTTAATCAATTTTTAAAATTATTTTATCAAGCAACAAAAACTTTTCCTCGAGTATATTTTCCAACTATTTGTGAAGATTTAATTGTAAAAATTAACGGTTAAATCAATAAATCGAACCGATAATATATAAAATTAAAAAAACAAAAAAAACATGTAATTTAATTAAAATTAAAAATTTAAAAATATTTTTAATTTTATATTATTAATAATATATTGAATTATTGATTCTTTTAACTTATAGACAATTCTAATATCAAATTCTTTTTTGTTTATATTTATTAATGTTTTCTTAAGTGTTAATTAACTCTAACTTTAAAAAGTTGTAAAAATAGTATTAGAGTGCAAGCTAAAATAATGTATGAGACTTATTGTCGTTGCATAGTGGTAATTTCGTTAATGCTCCCGAACTTCTAAGGTCCGAGTAGATAGTACCCATGGATATGTGCAATTATTAGTCTTGATTTTTCTCCGACAACAGGATTTTGATGATTATCTTCTTCAGCCTAGAAAAATGTTACAATTTTCGCCGACAAAGACGCCGAACATTTCGAGTCAGGATGGCTCGTGGGTAGCGCATTTCCAATGCTTAGCAAGATGTTCTCGACGTGCTAGCTATTCAAGCATATCTCGTTGCTTCTGAGGCTTCAAGCAAGGCCAAGATTTCAACTTCGAGATCATCGATATTCACTAGCAAGATACTAAACTTCAGAGATTGGATCAATGCGGAGCGGAGAAATCACTGCCATCAAGCACTCCCAACTAGAAGCTTTTTGGATTCGAAGAATTAATAGTGATGATGACATGGAGCTTGAAGATCGACAACACCTATGGTGCCTAAAATATTTCGTTCAACAAATAGAAGAATTAGAACGAGATTTCATAAAGATGTATAAATATTAGTATTATATTCCTAATTCAAACATAACCCTTCCTAGAAAGTGGTCACAGAGATTAGGCGTTTACTAATATTTGTAAATTGTAATATAAATTTTATGATATTATTTTAATTTTTATAAGAATAAATTTAAAGGCTTTTAGCTTTAATTTTTAATTTCATGTATCTCATTAGACATATCTTAATTATTTACAAACATATTCATAAGTTATGTACTATAAATAAATATTCAATAATTACTTCATATTTCAAAAATCAAAACTCAAATTTCAAACTTTAAGTCTTTAAGTCTTTAACAGTTAAACTTAAGATTTTAAGTCTTTAATAAACTTTATAAATTATTTTAGCCTTAAAATATGTAAATTCTTAATTAACTTGCAATTTTCAATTTTAAAATTAATTTCTAAATGTTTACTTCATATTTCAAATTACAAACTTTAAGTTTTTTGACTTTAAGTTTAAGTCTTTAATAAACTTTAGAATTTGGAGTTTAGACTTTAATTGAATTTTTAGCCTTAAATTTGTATTTCAAGTTTCAAATTTTAAATTTCAAGTGCAACTTTGAACTTTGAAATTCTTTCTTATTTATAAATTTTAACTTCTAAGTTCTAAGTTCTAACTTCTAACTTCTAACTTCAAAAATTCTAAATAAAGTGAAAAAATTAACATAATAATTACAAAACAATATCATAGAATATTCAAAATTAAATATTAGCCTTAAAATTGAAATTTTTATCTCTAAATATAAGACTTTAAGAGTATAAATTTTTTAAAAACATTTAAATTTTAATATTAAAAAAAATTTTAAAAAAATTATTTTTATCCCGTTTTGTCCCATTTATCCCATCCCGTCCCGTCCCGTTCAGTCCCGACCCGTTAATATGGTGGGATGGGAGGGACTATTGGTCCGTCCCGGTTCGTCCCGGCCAGGCTTCCCGTCCCGCTTCCCCTCGTCTCATCCCGTCCCGTTCCGTCCCGGCGAAATGACCAGCCCTAGTATAAGTCAAAAGTTATAAGTTAAAATTTTTAACTCATGATTTTTGACTTATTTTTATTATTTTGACTTAAAAATAAGTGCTTAAAAATACTTTTTAAACTTATTCAAATACTATAAAAATACTTAAAAGCTAATTTTAACTTAAAAATATTTAAAATAAATCAATTCAAACAACTAGAAGGGTACTTGGAAAAAAGGGTCAAAAACCTAGAGTAACACGTGTTGACATAGGATTGTGTCGTAACCATTGATTGGGATTTGGGGGAGCTAGATAGTATTTTTTTTGTTTGGATTCTCCCTCAATTCTTTAGCTTAGTTGACGAGTCCCATCTCATGCTTTCAATTCATAGACATTATTTTAAGATATAATTAAGGTCTTGTCACAATATATTTTATTTATTATTTTCACAGAGACTCCATAAACATAATAAATTTAGATTATGCTTATATATATATGTTAAAGTTTCATATGACATGTGTTGAGTGGTTACTTTAAAGATTATGTTATTTTCTGATATTTCAAACACTTGGGCTAGATGTGCCATGTCCTATGATTGATTAAAGGTTCGTCAAACATTATTGAATTGTTATAGTTTTCCATTTATGCATGGTATATGACATGAAAGAGGTGTTAAGTTAATTTTCTTGATGCACAGTAAAATTAAGGTATTGGATTTTGGTCAAATTCTTCTTGTTTTGGAGCGTGATATAACCTATATATAATTGTCAATTAAATTTTTACTAGCGTCTCAAGAAAAAATTAAGTGGGTAAATATGTCACAATTTGAATTCAGATAAATAAGGTGATGAATTCCACTAACCATGTTATGTTTTTCCGACTTCTTAATATAACTATGTAAAACATTTTACCCCGTTCTTTATAAGCTTAATTACCTGATATAAATCTCGATTAATTGATTCATTCAACGCCGAATACCATATATTTAAAATTTATGTGTAAGAAAAATAATGAAGAAACTAATAAATTTACAAGTGAAGATCTTAAACCATCATTGTGCCTCATCTAGAGGGTAGCTCACATGGCATGAGCCCTCATTCTTCACCAGGCAGTGAGAATCGAATCCCACCTATACAATATTCTTCTCTTTTCCTGAAATATAAAGTAATAACATTAAAAAAGAGAAATTTATTATTTAACCACTTTGAAACTAGCTAGAAAAAAAATACCTAATTCACCAAGATTAATTATGCATATATCCACTCTCTTAAATTATGAAAGACCTTTTATTTTTTCTTTTTAATTTTTCTATCATGTCTTCCCCATTTCCAAATCTAATTCTTTTCCTTATTAAAATCTCTTATGGAGTGTTGTTCTTTAATATGTAGATTGTGGTGTTAATGTTGGTGTTCAAAAAATTTTGCTAAGATAAGTCAAATTCACCATTGAAGGATCTTGAAGTTTGAAATCCATACATTGAGTTTGTAGTTATTTTGATCCGATTTTAAATGGGGTATACTCAAAATATTGATTGGAGGCTGTGGCTAAATTTTGAGTCAATTTGATGAAAATTTTTGGAGTAAATTTTGAAATTTGACTCGAAAAAGATTTGAACTAGTGAAGAAGATTGAATTATATGTTATATATGTATACCCTTTACATATACAATGTTTAATTCAACAATATACCAATTCAATATACAATATAATATAACAGTATATTGTTACAATTTGGTCCTTTTTGAATTTTTCAAAATTTTCAGCTGGATCCCTTTTTTAACTTTTCAATAGAATTCTCATACCCCCTTTTTAATATTATTTTTTTTTTTAAAAAGAGTAAAAAATGCTTCTAACATATTAAAAACGGTTCAAAAATGTTCTCTTTTTGTCTATTGGATCAATTTTTCCCCTCCTTCCACCTATTGGATCAAAAATACCCTTAACATATTAGAAATGACTTAAAAGTGCCCTCATTCTAATTATTTGATCAAATTTGCTCCTAAATTAAAGATTTATATATAATTGCTCCATTATTTAATATTATTCACATTATTTACATTACTTATATTTTAAAAGTGAGTATTCTGATATACAGGGAAACAACATATTATATAATATTTTTGAAAAATTACAAAAAATAGCAGCATTAGTTGATTAAGATTATGTAACAACTATAGATCAACATACCAAAACTAATTTGAATATGTCAAAGGATTCCAGTTATACCGTATCTAATCAATTGGTAGTATCACCACACAAGAAGTACAATCAGATATACATATGAAAATACATTAAAAATATACACTCAAGTTTACATCACCAACATCAAATCATACGTTTTAGATACCAATTATAACATAATACACCAGTAATATATCATGAATAACATGAACTTATTGCAGATACATAAAATATAACATGGAGTATACATTTTACATTTTGGCTATAT
>JACEIK010002509.1:128831-141504 GCA_018107945.1 Datura stramonium
CATGTTTAGGATGTTCTTGTTTAATTAGAAAGTAGCTTAGGATTACTCAGCCAATAAATTGCACTAGTTTTGAAGTTTGAAAAATTGACCATGTTTAAAATTTTTGATGGTTAGCTATGTACTTGTTGGTGGCAAAGCATGACTTCGGTGGATCTTTTTGTGTCATTTAGTGTATTAGCATGAGTAGTTCTATTTATCCATTCATAAACCAGACAGGTAGACTGAATGGAAAATATGTACCACAAGTGAGTGAGGTCTATACCTAGTTCAATATTGCGTAGAGGATCTAGAACCTGCCCGGTTTGTCTCTACATAGGTTTTAGGAGTTGGTTAGGAAAGGATCATAGGGCATTATTTTTAGACCATTTTAGCTTAAAGTACCCTACCAGAATAATATGATTCCCTTGATCCCGATTTTGAGCCTTAAATGAAATATTTTTCTTTGATTAAATGATTAACCTATCCATTTTTTATAATGAATCTATTTTGGCCCTGGTCCCATCTTGAACATTGTGAACCTCAACTTAGGAAAAATTCCTAAGTTGAGGGTGACTAGAGTAGGGGTTCATAGATCTTGGGGAGGTGAAAAGGGAAGAGAAAAGAAAAAGGATTAAACATGAGGTGTGTTGTGACAAGGCAAAAGAAGAAAAAGAAAAATTGAAAAGAAAATACAAAAAGAGAAAAATGAATGAAAATTTGAAAACACACCATACCCGTACAATTGCATAAAAATGGTGAAAAGGTTGAAAAAGCAAAAAGGGCGAAAAAAAGTGAAAACTGGAGCCACATTTATGTAGTGCCAAGGAGGGTTTAGTCACTAAAAAGATTACATATCTAACATATCCAACTTGAAAGCCTACATTACAGGCCGAATCAAGTCATATAGTGATCCTAGCCTGACCATCCGAGGAGCCAAAGTAGAGAAAATAAGGGCAAGCCTATGGTATCCGATTTGCAGTATTTGGAACTTCATTGTGAGGGTGAGAGTCTTACTTGTTCAGTATCATGTTTCATATTTTTATATATCTATGAGTGAGGAACTTCATTTACTGTGAGGGTACTTGGTTTGTGTTTTATTCTGCCAGTTGTCCATGTGAAAACATTGGTGATGACTTGACTATCTACTAATAGCTAGATGACATATCTCGATCCCTGTTTATCATGGTTTGTGGTTACTTGATGTGCATATGCTGATTTGGTTTTTACCAGAAAAAGGGTTAAAAGCTGTTTGGGTTTGTGGTGCAAATTTTGATTGATGTTGGTTGCAGTATGCTAGGTTTATTTTCTAGTTAAGTTTCATTTTTAGTTTTTTGTTTTCTTTGTCTGAGGACATACAAAAGTCTTAAGTTGAGGATGTTGATGTGTTGTGAGTTTATAACACTTTCGATGCTTAAAACTGAGGAAATAGCATAGACTTAGGTATGTCTATACAAATATGAGGTGTTTTTACTTTATTTTCAGGGAAAATAGGTGTTGGAGCAAAAATGTGCAGGAAATCAGCCAAGTACAAATTTAAGTTCAATCCGTACCTAGATTGTACGAGCCGTGTGGAGACTCGTGGAAAAACATAGAAGGCTGAAACAATGCGAAGGCAAATTATGACTCTTAGTACGAGCCGTACCAAGATGGTACGAGTCGTAACTGGAGTTGTGGAAAAGGTTAGAGAAATTTTGCATAAGCAATCTCTTGGTAGGAGTTGAACCCATGGATCGTAATATTTACCTACAACCCGTACCAGGAGCCGTGGGGAGCTTCAGTGATTCTTAAAGATTTGGCAGAACTTAAGATGCAACAAGCAACTACGAGTCGTAGGAGAAAGGTATGAGGCGTACCACAACACTCATAGAAAAAGATGTTAAAGTTCTCAGGCCAAGCCATGGATGGATTGTGCGACTCGTAGGACCATGGTACGAGTCGTAACAGTTGGCAATACTTAGACAATTCTGCAGTAGCCAAGGAACATACGAGAGCAAGGTACGACCATACAATCCTGTTACGGGTCGTTTGACTAGTCGTTGGACGAGTCAGTGTTAGATATGAAAATTTCTGTGTTAGCTTAGAAAAAGATTTCTGATGTCTGTATAAATACCTTTTATTTTTTTAAGTAGGTGAAGAGATCAGTAGACGTGTGTTTACATTGAGAGAATATTTTTAGTTAATTGTTTGTAAATTATTATCAAGTTTTGGGGAGCAATTCTTGAGATCAACACTTAGTTTTATCAATTTTCTTGATTTTGTTCATCGATATTCAAAGCAGGTTTTCTTTCAATTATTGTTGTAAGTATTTAATTATGTGTTTGTCTATGAATACTAATTATAATCTTACAATCATGAGAGGCTAAGACCTCCACAACTAGGATTTTGGGAACCGTGGTGAATTAATGAAATAGGATTACACAAAGTGATTCAAAACCAATGCTAAACGCTTGTATTATATTCTCTTCATATTTAAAAGTTTCTTTATGGTGCGAAACATTAGGACTTGCCCGAATTCTTTACTTGCTTGAACCTAGAGAAGTAGAGATTAGGAAAAGAGAATTACAACAAAACCTTGATTTTTATGATCATTGTATGACTTGAGTTGCGGTCACAAGAATGTTAATTTGGGACATATTGATAATGGTTAGTTTGAAATCATTCATGAGACCTGTCCTGGTGATTGATTATAGTCATCCAATAGGGATGAACCAGTCGTTTGGATAAACCCTAGTTATCAGTTTTACATGTAAGCATTGGGATTGATCACATCTGTATACCCGAAGTAGTTATAAACCTATGGGGAACACTTACCCTAGTTATTTGCAAATCTTGGTAACAACCACAATTGCGATCTTGTTTTATTATTGTTTTTCTGTAAACCCCAATTGGGAGATAACTTACCAATAAGTTTATGTACCGGCATTAGTCTAGTTCTTACCTTATTCCCTATGGGTTCGACACCAATGATTTTGGGCGTATTTATACGACCAAACATCATATTTTCAATCATACGGAGCCTATTTGAGGATAATAGTAATGTATTCATGCATGTTTTGATGTAATTATGTTTTTGGGCTTATAAATGTGATGTGACTATTTTTCATGGGGCGGTAATAGTCACCAAGGGCAAAGCTCGAATCAGGGTCTACACAGAAACCAGGGGGCACATCAGAATTTCCAGTCTCAATTCAAAGGAAATAATGTGCCTACTCAGTCCAGCAACAGTGAGGATATGTTTAAGACCATTATAGCCAACCAAGCTCAAATGGAAGCTGACAAAGTAAAATTGACAACTGACATGAAAAATCAACAGTTGGCTACAAAGGCTTTGAAGATTCAGCTGGGACAACTAGCTGGAGCATAGAATACTCGCCCGCGGGGTGGGTTGCCAAGTGATACAGACACCAATCCTAAGAAGATAAATGATGTCACCACTAAGAGTGGAAAAAAACTGAAGGAGTTGATGCCAGAAAAGCCAACATAAAAAGCTAAACTAATAGAGGAGGCCGAGGAAAAGGATAAAGAATTGGGGAGTGGAAATTCAACAGGAGCTGTAAAGTCACCACCACCACCCCCATTCCCTCATAGATTGAGGAAGCATAAGGAAGAAGCATGCTTCCAAATATTTATGGAAGTATTAAAGCAGGTGCACATTAATCTTCCATTGGTGGATGTTTTGAAGGGTATTCCTAAGTATGCCAAGTACATAAAGGATGTTGTGGTGAATAAGAGTAGACTGACTGAGTATGCCACATGTGCACTTAGTGAGGAGTGTACTTCTCGGATACAAAATAGATTTCCTACAAAGCTCGAAGATCCGGGAAGTTTCACTATTCAGATCTCCATTGGGTAGTCAATTAGAGCCCGTGGTTTATGTGTTCTTTGGGAGAGCATTAATTTGATGCCCGTATCTGTATTCAAGAGGTTGGGTCTGGGTAGTCCAAGACCCACCACTGTGATTTTGCAGCTAGTTGATCACTCGTTGGTGAGGCCAGATGGAATTGTGGAAGATGTGCTAGTGCAAGTGGGCTGCCTTATTTTTCTGGTGGATTTCATAATCCTTGACTTTGAGCCAGACTCGAAAGTTTCATTTATTTTGGGACGTCCCTTTTTGGCAACCGGACGAGCTCTAATAGATGTAGCTGCGGGGCAGCTAACGATGAGAGCCCATGAAAAAGTGAAAGTATTTGATGTTTACGAAGCCATAAAGATATTGGCTATTTATGAAAAGCTGTCAGCCATTACTGTTATCGACCAAGAGTCTTCTCTTCAGCTTATTAGCCCGAATGATCACTTGGAAAGAGCGTTGGTGGGACATTATCAGTTCGGGGATGTTGCAACTTATGAAATGGTGCAAGCTTTAAATGAGGCTAAAATGTTCTTTAGAAAGCAGGAGTTCGAATCCCTACAGAGACCCTTAGAGCCTCCACCCAAGCCATCAATTGAGGAGGCCCCTAAACTGGAGATGAAAGCATTGCCTCCACAGCATCAGTATGTAATTTTGGGAGAAGCTGACACATTTCTGGTCATTATTTCATCAGGACTAATAGATTCACAGGTTCAAAAAGCATTAGTAGTTCTAAAAAGGAGAAAGATAGCCATAGGATGGAAAATATCAGACATTTGTGGAATAAGTTCGGCTTTGTGCATGCATAAGATATTAATGGAGGAAGGATCCAAGTCGATTGTACAACATCAGAGGAGATTGAACCTAGTGATGAAAGATTTAGTAAGGAAGGAGGTGATTAAGTGGCTAGATGCAGTAGTGGTATATCCGATCTCTGACAGTGAGTGGGTCAGCCCGGTTCAGCGTGTCCCAAAGAAAGGGGCGTGACAGTTGTCACTAATGAGAAGAATGAGTTGATTCCTACTCGCACGGTCGCAGGTTGGAGGATTTGCATGGATTACAGAAAATTAAATGATTCCACCAGGAAAGATCACTATCCCATTACATTTATCAATCAGATGTTGGACAGACTTGCAGGCCAAGAGTATTACTGCTTGCTGGACAGCTATTCTGGCTATAATCAAATAGCTATAGCCCCAGAAGATCAGGAGAAGACCACATTCATCTGTCCGTATGGGACATACTTTTTCAAGCGTATGCCCTTTGGGTTATGAAATGCACCAGCCACCTTCCAATGATGCATGATGGCCATATTTCATGACATGGTAGAAGACTTTGTAGAGGTATTTATGGATTCTTTCTCTGTTTTTGGTAGCTCATTTGCTGTATGTTTTCAGAATTTGGACAAGGTCTTGGCTAGGTGTGAAGATACAAACCTGGTACTGAATTGGGAGAAGTGTCACTTTTTAGTCAAGGAAGACATTTTCCTTGGCCACAAAGTGTCACAAAGCGGTTTGGAGGTTGACCGTGCCAAGGTAGAAGTGATTGAGAAGTTGCCACCACCAGTGTCTGTTAAGGGTGTTTGCAGTTTCTTGGGCCATGCTAGGTTTTATAGACGGTTCATTCGGGATTTCTCAAAGATCTCCAGACCAATGTGCTGACTACTAGAAAAATATGTGAAGTTCGAGTTTGGGGCAGAATGTGTTAATGCTTTTAAGGAGCTGAAGAAGAAGTTGGTGGTAGCTCCCATTCTCATTGCTCCTGACTAGGAACGCCCGTTTGAGCTGATGTGTGATGCTAGTGATGTGGCTATGGGTGCAGTATTGGGACATAGGAGAGAAGATTTGTCACTCCATATACTATGCAAGCAAAAATTAGATGCTGCTCAAGAGAATTATACTGTCACAGAGAAGGAGATGCTAACGCTTGTTTATGCATCTGATAAATTCAGGTCCTATCTGGTTAGGAAAAAAGTGGTGGTACATACGAATCATGCAGCCATCCGTTACCTATTCAACAAGAAGGATGCTAAGCCTAGGTTGATTCGGTGGATATTATTGCTGCAGGAGTTTGACTTGGAAATCTGGGACAGGAAGGGGAGTGAAAATTAGGTAGCAGATCATTTGTTGCGGCTAGAGGACATGTCACATATGAGTGATGTTGGGCGAATTCGAGAGGAGTTCCCTGATGAGCAAATTTTGTCACTCAGCGTGGAAGAACTTCCTTGGTATGCAAACATAGTGAACCTGATAGTAAGTGGAGTGTACCCACCAGAGGCAACCGCTCAACAAAGGAAGAAGCTGAAGCATGAGTCTCAGTTCTATATGTGGGATGAACCATATCTATTCAAGCAAGGGCTAGATCAAGTGATGAGATGGTGCATTCCTGAGAGCCAGGTAACACAAGTGTTGAGAAGCTGCCATTCCTCGCCGTATGGCGGTCATCATGGAGGAGAGCGCACTGCTCATAAAGTGCTCCATTCAGGTTTCTTTTGGCTAACTTTATTCAAGAATGCAAAAACATATGCAAAGTCTTGTGATCAATGCCAGAGAATGGGTACAATCAACAGAAAACATGAGATGCCGTTGCATAACATCTTGGAAGTCGAGGTATTCGACGTGGTGTGGATAGATTTTATGGGATCATTTCCACCTTCATTCAACAATCAATATATTTTGGTAGCGGTGGATTATGTTTCCAAATGGGTTGAGGCTACAGCTTTTCCCACTAATGATGACAAGGTGGTGGCCAAGTTTGTGAAGAAGCAAATTTTTGCTAGGTTTGGAACCCCATGAGCTATTATTAGCGATGGAGGTTCGCACTTTGTTAACAACTGGTTCCGAAACCTATTGGCCAAATATGGAGTTTGGCATAAAGTGGCTACAACATATCACCCTCAAACTAGCGGGCAGGTCGAAGTATCGAATAAGAAAGTCAAGCAGATTCTACAGAAAACTGTGTATGCTTAACGAAAGGATTGGGCAAGCAAACTAGATGATGCTTTTTGGGCGTATAGGATTGTCTATAAGATGCCAATTGGGACTTCACCTTATCGTTTAGTTTATGGGAAAGCCTGTCACTTGCCTATGGAGCTTGAACATCAAGCATATTGGGCTGTGAGGAAGCTAAACATGGATCCCGAGATAGCTAGGAAAAAGTGATTGTTGCAATTGCATGAGCTGAATGATTTTTGATAGCATGCCTATGAGAGTGCTGAGCTATACAAAGAGAAGACCAAGAGGTGGCATGACAAGCATATAGTGCCTCGAATCTTCGAGCCTGGATAGATGGTGTTACTATTCAACTCCCGATTGAAGTTATTTCTAGGGAAGTTGAGGTCTAAGTGGTCTGGACCATTTGAGGTTGCTAGAATGACCCTATATAGGGCGGTTGAATTGTGTAAAGAAGATAAAAGTGCCACATTTTTGGTATATGGTCAAAGGTGTAAGCATTACTAGGATGAGGGCATTAATCAATAGAAGACGTCTATCACCTTATCTGAGGAATGAATGTGAGCTGGGTCGTGCCGTGACGGTAAATCAGGCGCTGCACAGGAGGAAACCCTGAGTGTAATGTAATAGTTAGGATTTACTTTTGAAAAAAAAAAGTCGTGCCACGACTAAAACTACGACGCTGGGTAGGAGGCAACCCACTATTTTTTAACTTATTAATGACTTCAAATGCAGTACAGGATGATAGAAGGCTACACGAAAAAGAACCAGGGATGAAAATATGCCAAGGTGCAAGGTAAGTACAGGAACAAAAGGGGCACAAAACAGTGAGTCTGCGCGTCCACTCCGTGTCATGGAGCATGTACTACGCGTTAGCCTCCGTGTCACGGAGGGGTTTTAAAAACTCAGCAATGCAAAATAATGCAGGTCTGCGTTTGCCCCGTGTCACGGAGCTGTTCCTTTGCGACAGGCTCCGTGACACATTGGTGTGTTAATTGCGACGGGTCACATTAAAAAGTCAGGTCAACCCACCCCAAATTCTTTCTTTTTAATACCTAAGCCAGCAATTCAGCCCCATTTTTTATCTCCTCCATGACAAAACCCCCATTCCCCTCCCCTCTTGAATGTGCCACTGATTAGGGCTTCAAGAATCATCCCCTCTCTTCATAAAAACCAAGCTTCATAGGTATGTTTTGATTTTCTCCCTCTTCTCTCATGTAATTTTTTGACATGAACATGTGGGTAAGTAAGGGTAAACCCTAAGGCATGTGTACTTGGTGGAAACAAGTTTGTGTTGGGTAATTATGATATTACTTGATGATATTTGATTCTTGCACTTGGTAATAATATGGTTTCTTGCGTTTCGCATCAAAATTAAGTGTGGGGATGCTTCAAGGATTGAAGGAAGATGAAAAGGGGGAGTGAAAAACATAAATTAGGGAATTCATGCTTTAGTTCCTCAATTAGTTTTGCAACAAGTGTTTGGCTTTGCACATTGGGAGAGGATAGCACTGTTGGGTTGTAACAGGGGAATTGTACATTATCGGGTACATATAGTGGTGCAGACATGCTTGAAGATATTACATACCATACTTTGCCTAAGCTCCATTGTGAAAAATTCTATCCTCTGTAAATGTGGGCATGTAAAAAAAATAAAATTGTAAGTGTTCTCGATTACAAGTTCCCAATTGCTGCAAGTCTGAGTAAAGCAGTATTAACTTCATGTAAATGCTAGTGTCATGAGTTTGAGTTATTTGAGTGTACGAAGTTAGAGTAGTACAAGATAATTGCCAAGTTTAACATCTCGGTGCAAAGTGCCTTAAGTGACAATGCAGTATAATGTGTGTTTTCTTCATCTTGTCAAAGTGTTGTTTACGCTTCAATGTGGGAACAACTAGTCGCTGTAATATAGGGGAAGTTTGAGTACCCAAATAATTAGGACTAGTGAACCCACGCTAGCAACTAAGTGTGGGGTAATCAACTGAAGCCCTCACTTAGTGTTGGCTAGCCATTTTAAATACTGATGAATTTGGTCTCTGTATTTTTGATGAACAAGAACAATGTCTGCTAGACAAGAAAAAGGAAAAGGTGTATTGTCCTCCGGCACAGGCCGGAAAAGGCTCCATCTAGGCGCAGTTGTGCCAGTAGCCCCACTAGTTTCTAGGGGCCAGAAAAGGCGATTCAGTACTAGATGGGTGGTAGATGAAGGAAAAAATGGTACGCGAAGCATAAAGAGTCTAAATACTTCCCGGAGGAGCAAATTGACCGGGAGAGTTTGGCACAGGAGTTACCCTAGATACTGTAGATGATACACACCTTGGGCATGGAATTCATTTTCAATAAGCCCCGGGAGTGTAATTTACACATGGTGCGGGAATTCTATGTGAATCGGGACCCCACTCTTTGCAGCCACACAGTCAAGATTTGGGGTCAGGTCGTTTAATTTGAGGCACATCACTTAAATGCCATCATGGGGACACCTAACACAGATCCACATCCACTCCGCCAGCTTAATATCACCCCGCCATATGCTGACATCCGACACATATTATGCGAGCAACGATCAACAGCCAGATGGATTCACCACAAGGAAAAAGGGTACCATCAGACATTGCCCTATTCACAGATGAACAGAGAGGCATGAGTTTGGCTGAAGATTGTCTGCACCTGCCTCATTCCAGGGGTGCATATGACTGATGTCACCAGGGACAGGGTTTTCCTGGTATACGCCTTGATAAGAAATATGGAGATTAATATTGGGGTGGTGATCAAATCAGTCATGAAAAAGGTGAGGCTGCATCAGGGGCACATGTATAGTTTTGGTGGTCTACTCACCACCCATCTCAGAAGCCAGGACATGAAGAGGAGGCTCTAGACTACAGACTAAGGGTAGAACAACGCGCTATGGAAGTGACAAGGACTAAGGCGCCAGACACCACATACCGGCCAATTCTCACATTAGCCGAGCGACGCACTCGAGATGACAGCTAGGCAATCCAGATGTTTGGACTGCAAATGCTACAACTGTGCATTGGTGGACAGTCGGCAACAGAGGATGAGTTGTGGCAGGTGGACAGGGACTACCCGATGAACGAGCATGCCAAAGCCATGTGCAGTATTGGCCCAACGTTTGTAGAGCCGGTGGACGTTGATGTACCCACCGATGAGGAGAGGCGCCGGGAGGACTCAAACATTGAGTCAGATGAGGATGAGGGGGATGACTCTGACCTCGGTGAGGAGGCCTTTACACTCGATAAGGAGATTGAAACAATTTTTTGATCAGGGAATCTTCACCACCCTAACTCTATTCTTTGCATTGGTCTGTTGCAAGTACTGAGGACAATGCTCATTTTAAGTGTGGGGTGGTTATTTTGTATTTGTTTATTTATGTGATCCTATGACTGTGGTATGTGATGAACTGGTAATAACTAGACTCTGTGGCATATAATTTGTGGCTAGTAAGCTTATTTGTTTCTGTTCCTATGCGGTGTTTTTGCTTGTGATGATTTTTCATTTTTTTCCCTTTTTCTTGGGTTTCTTGGCTTTTGTTTTCGGTGCTTTTCCCGAGAATACTCCCTTTTAACCAAATGGGATTTTGTTTTTTAGTCATAGGTAGAGACTATTCCCTATGATGGATGGATGGCGACCTTCTTAAGGGAAATTTATCACGTTTAGGAAATAGGAAATAAAACAATCACTAATGGCTAAGGTACTTCACTTGGTCAGATGCTAGACTTCATGGAATATATATTTGACTAAGCAAATAGTGAGGAGAAAATGGTAGGATCACATAGGCCATGGTGTTTAACTCTAAATCGCAAAATTTGTAGGATTAATTGTGCTTGTTACTCAATGTAGATGAAATCATAAAAGGGGTCTAAGCTAACCAAGTTTGAACCTCTATGCCACGTGTGGTGAGAACTAGTTATATTTCTTGCTAACTAACATCTAGAATTCTCCTTGTGTGTACGAAAAGCTAAAAGTGGCATTAAGCTTAGCGGATATGATTAAGGCACTTCTTTATGAACCGAGTTAGTTGACCCATCTCACTCATTGTCCCTTTCCTTGATGTTATCCCTAGTGAGCCCCGTTTGAGCCTTTAAGCCTAATTTTATTGGAACAACCTCGCTAAGGAGCCTTACCCTATTTGTTCAAATAGCCTCAATGTCACTTTGATCCAAATAGATTCTTTTTCACTTTATAGAGACATTATTTCAAAGGAGACGATCAACGGAACGGGTGAATAGTAAAGGGAGGAAGAATTGGTGTGTGCACTCGATTGGCCGATCATAAGCTATCTATATCTATATATATACATGAAAATAATGATGTAGATACTTCTACGCATGTATATACATATAATGTATTGAAGAGTCTAAGCCAGGGGTACACATTCCTGACATCTTGGATAAGAACAAGTAAGTGAAAAGAAAAACAATTTTGAAAGAGGAAGAGTGAAGGACGAAAGAGAAGGCGCAAAGTGCATAGGGATAATAGTCACTACAAATCAAATAATCCTACCCATCCCTTAGCCGTTGTTACAATATGGGAAAAGCCTTTTTGATCCTACAAGTGATGTTGTGCTCGGTTGAGTAGTACACTATAGGCAAATTCATGGTGTCTTAGATTTGCTTGAAATAATTTTTGGAGCGTGAGCGAATCAATTATAGACTGTGCTTAATTGTGATCATATTGAGCTCATGAAAGTAGGGACATTTCATATAAGTGAGGGCACAAGATGGTGAATCCTTGGTGAAGCTAATGACCTCGCTACTATGATTCAGCCATGTTGGCCAGATTTTCGGTTGAAAAGTTATTTATTAGGGCTTGTGTGATTCTGCCTATGAATGTGGTGAGTGAAGACCATGCTTGATTTAATGAAGTGTATTCCATGATTATAATGTTTAGCACAACTAGGTGTGAGTTATCTTGGTTCACTGATGATGGTAATGTGTCGAAATCATCTTTAGGATATTAAAGGATTGTCCGAGGATGAACAAGGTTATAAGTGTGGGGTGGTGATCTTTGGCGTATTTATACGACCTAAATGCTATATTTTCAACCATACGGGAGCCTAATTGAGAATAATACTGATGTATTCATGCATGTTTTGATGTAATTATATTTTTGAACTAATAAATGTGATCTGACTATTTGCAAGTGGATAATGCAAAAATTTTAGCGTGATATGGCGGATGATACTCAGAGTTGGAGTACGGGAATTTTGGAGAGCTTAAAAACTGATTTGGGAATTCTTTCGTGTCACGCTAGGGATTGATCGCGTTGAACAACGTGCCACAGTGCAAGGTAGAAGAAGAAATTGATTAAATTTGGAAGGCACGAAATAGTGAGGGTCCGCGACAGGTCCATGTCACGGAGGAGATATGACGCGTTAGGCTCCGTGACATGGAGCTTAATGTTTTAGAAATTATCAAATTCCAGTGAAGGTCCGTGACAGGTCCATCTCACAGAGGAAAATTAGCGCGTTCAGCTTCGTCACACGGAGCGACGGCTTCCAATTTCTCTCCACTTCCAGTGCACCTCCGCGACAGCTCCGTGTCACAGAGCTATTTCTCCGCGATGAGCTCCGTGCCACGGGGCTGGTTTGTCACGTGAATTTTTTCACCTGTATAAATAGAACACTTAGATTTTTATTTTTCATTATCTGAAATATTAACAAGAATGTGGGAAATGGCAGTTGAGCTGAAGAAAATTTAAGGGTTCTTTCTCTTCTCTTTTGTTCAAAATTCCAATTGTTCTCATGTTAGAAACTTGTTTGGAGATGTATAATGAACAAATGAGTGGCTAAATTACCTCATTCTAAGGTTAAGGTTATTTGCATGATTGTATAATTTCATATTATTTTCAGCTGAATTTTCTTCTATCATGAATGGTT
>JACEIK010002510.1:0-40279 GCA_018107945.1 Datura stramonium
TGATGGTTCGACGAATCTCTTATCCGGTCTTTCCCCGGGCCTTTTCCTAGCATGTATGGCATTCAAAAACTCTTAACCAACATGCGAATAGGCCATCTACGTGTCGAGAATTTACGGGGTGTAACACGTAGACACGGTACAAGGAGTCCCGAGAGACCCCAAGTGAACCTATGGCATGAGAATACATCTAATTCAATAACATGAGCGCAAGACTTAACATAAAGAGCGTAATTATAAAATAACATAAGGGGAAGAACAATACGATACTTATACAATACGACGGTATACAACTTTTTGTCTGATAAGCCTCTAAACATGACAAGCGGATTGATGGGACAACTCCCCAACTAATCCAACATCTAGAAACTGAAATAAATGTCATAGAGTGTGAACATGTAACCATCGGAACATGAGGACTCACCAATTATGCTGAGAGCAAGGCTGAGACTAGATACTGGTGGGGATGAGCCTGAGAACCGGGACCGGTATCATGAAACGATACAACATAGAGAGTATGCGATCAGTACATGTAATGTACCAAGTATGCAAGGTAAGTAAAAAGGAAATTTAAAATATGTTTAAAAATCCATAAGTAATCATAAGAGTAGGACAACATGCTCATATTGTAAATCATCATGACCTATCATACGGTTTAAGGTTTTCAAAACATTCATAGCATAACATAGTCATAGTCGTAATAGAAGAGCTTTAATTAACATAACTTGAGTCAATATACATAATTATGACATTCATAAATCATTTGGAACAGTGGGAGATTCTCTTAACCAACATATCTCACATGAGCACACATGAAGCTCGATTTATAACTCTAGTCGGGAGGGTATCCGTACCTTGCCAAGGGTAGGACCATGAAAGTGTGATATCAACATGAAAATGGTTGTTTGGCTAGGGATTAACATGAAAAGGTCCCTACATACCTACAGTGACATGTAGTTCATGAGATTCGGGGCTTAACTTGAGCCCCGAACCTACTCGGTGTTCGATATTACTCCCAAAACATATATAGTGCTCATAATAATACATTTATGAGTTTATGGACTAGTTAAATCATGATAATTGTAAACATTCTTGAACATATGTGAACTAGCCATGAAATGATGCCCGTGAGTTGGCCAAAAACATAATTCATAATTAATAAGACTCATACATAGTCGTAAATGATGCATATAGCTTGAATTTCATAAAATCATAATGGGTAGCATAATGAATTCATAACTTAAAACATAATTCATGATGGACTTGTAAAGACCATCGATGGGATAATAGATCATAAATCGATTCCTCTTGGGGCATGCATAATTGAGCTTAATTGCTTAGAAATAAAATCTAGAATATTATAATCAATTTAAATCTCAAAAGATGATCAAAATCCATAGGGTATGATAATATTTCAAAATCACAAAACCCATAATTAAATCATTAGATTTTATATAAATCAAATACAAAATTTCCATGAGTTTTTGATAATTTATAATTAGAGTCATAAAATAGGCGCATGGGTGTGGAAGAATCCACCCTTGAAGACCTTACATACCTAGAAAAGGACTGATTTCAATGTTCTTTGAATATCCACAAAGGAATTGATGGAAACTTGGAGAAGAAGACCTTGAATCTCCCTAAAACCTCTCTAAACGCTCTTGCATTGGAATGGGCATGCATTCGGGACTTAACCCATCTTATCACACTCATAAAATACACAAAATGACTCAGTTTAGGGCCTTATATCGTGAAAAAGTATAAAATACCCTTAATGAACCTGCCCTGAAAATTGGCCAGATGGAACCCACGGGTGGTACTAACAGGTCGTGGAAACTACCCACGCCCCATCTTGTCTCTCGTTGTATGGGTTGTTAAATGCCTTCTCTCAAAACTTAACCAACGGACGGACAGGACGACTCATCCTATGAAACCGCAATCTATTGCACTGTCCGTTGTTTGCTCATTATAAAATCTGATGCCACTTACCACGAGCCTCACCATGACTCGTGGTTCCTTCCAATGAGTTGTGGTCTCAACCCGTTGAAGTCTCCTGAAGATCCTAACTCCTTCCTACGTCAGCTAACGATGGCTCGTTGTTTCCCACAATGAGTCATCCTGTCTTCCGTGGTTCTCACTGCCACCCAGCCTGATCCTAACCACGATTAAAAAGGACGACTGGTTGTATCTCAAAACGGGTCGTCACACCACTCGTTGTCTCCACGTCCACCAAAATCCCCCAATCCAACGACAACATACAATGACTCGTTGTTTGATACCATGAGTCCTTCCTGTGTTATTTTGCCAGTTTTCTGCACTTTTCAAATTCCACTCCCAGGTCTATTCTTAGGCCTTCCCGAGGTATTACACATCCGTTAATTCCACTGGAGATCTGACCTCCTGGACAATGATTGGTGACAACGGATCATCGTAGCTCACAACGGTTCGTCGAAAAACTCATTACATCCCGATGCTTAAGTACAGTACTCACCCATGATCACAAACAATGACTCGTTTCTTCAAGAAACGAGTTGTTACTCCATCCATTGTATCCACTGCCACTAGGACTCCCATAACCACGACTGCATACAATGACCCGTGGTTTCCAACCATGAGTCATTACATCACCTGTTCTGTGACTTTTTCCCAGCTTTTTAGCCAACTTCAAATTTCGATCCCGGGTCTAATCTTAGGCACTTTCGGGTGTTACAAAATCAATTAGGACTTATGGGTCATCATGAAGGCTCAGAGTAAGGGTAGGATGAATATTTAGATTTAGAGATTAAAGCCTCCCTAATGCCTTTACAAACGCTTTTCACATGCCATTATCTTATTGAGATCACTCCACCTTATTCCTCCTTGTACATCATCTTCAACTTTTGTGTGGCATGAGCCACCCTTATAACACCTATGAACTTCACATTTAGCCTTATCTTATTCAAGCAATAACACCTTTTAACTATTCTTTCTCTTTTGATGATCCGAGGGCTTTTACCCCATCATTTCATTCATCTTATCACAACTTTGGTTCCATCTTTCTTTGAAGCTATTATTTTTCCCCCTACTCTTGCAAACCCCCAAACTTATGCTTTTGCCTTATTTCACATTTATTTCCTTATTTCCCCCTATTTCATGGGCTTAAGGCCCCCATTATTTTTCATTGTTTCACCACTAGCCATTAGGGAGGATGGGTGCTAAAGAGAAGGATTAAAAATGGTCATAAGTCTTGTAATGTGGTTTCCAAGAAAGGGTCCAAGGCTCAAATGTTTGCTATCAATGATTAATGTCCAAGGAGATCATTTTGGTTGAAGTGACTAACAAAAGAGGGCCTAAGATCATGTTCTAAGTGCAGCCCCATCTAGCATTTCGCATTGAATCACACTTAGGGTAAGTTCTAGACAATCATGCATACACAAGAATTAAGCCAAAATCCTCACCACACAAGGCATCACAATCCAAGGAGTTCACACACTTCCTTCATCACATTAAGAGAATGAATTTTGACAAGCTAATTGTGAATAAAAAAGGCAAGAAAGGAATTTATAATTCATGACAAGAGAGTGCTCATTTCACATTTAGATGCCCCTCTTTTCTTTTCAAAACTCATGCACAATGCAAAAGAAAGAAATGTTGGTGGTACCTCATCAAATAAGTGCACAAAAGACTCGACAAGACTCTAGACTTGACACTTTCCCTTAAGAAAGTCGCCCCTCTATCTATCATTGGAAGTGCCAACCCGGTTCGACAACAAAAAGAAAAGAAAAAGAAATCTCTCCTTGGGAAAGAACCATAGTATAAATAAAACCCTTGGGGTTTATTCAAAGACTACTATCTAAAACGGCGATACTACTAGCAAGTAATGACGACTTTCCCTTAAGAGTCACCCAATCTATCATAGGGCCATATCGTGCATCACTTAATACGTCCCCTAATACAAATAAAGCATTATCCTCGATGTGCATGGTAAAACAAAGTAAGGAAGGAATAGGTGAAAGAACTCCCTGGGCGTTCTACTCATAACCGGCATTCTACTGGTGTTTCGCGCCTTTGAACCGACATTATTTTGGTCTAACGCCGATGTTCCACTGCTTAAGGAATTTTTTCCAAGCATTTTGTTTGACATCTGCGTTCACGCATTTGAATTTGCGCTTCGCCGGTTTAGCGCCGGCTACTCACTTTGAATTTGGCTTCTCTCACCTTCATCACATTTCATACGTGTTTCACCACTTCAAAAATTAAGACAACACAAACATCAAGTAGAACAAAACAAAAGAGAAATAAAAATAAAAATAAAAAATAAAATGTAAAATCACTTCGGTTGCCATCCAAGAAGCGCCTTAGTTAATGTCGTGGCTCGACAACTTCAACTTCACCACTTTTGTCTCCACTTTGAGCATTTGAATCGCACCCCTAACTTCTTATCCATTCTTCTACTCCACTTGAGGGGTGGTGGTGTAAGCATCAAGGGACCAAACAATGGATTTTGCATCTTATTTTTCTTGTCTCTTAAAGGAGGGAGGTGCTTTGGCCTTGTTGGCATTACATACTCTAAGATGAAGCCACCTTGATCTTCCTCCTCAGCTTCCTCCATTGACTTGGTCTCCTCAGTATTCATTTTGTCAACCAAGTTCAAAGTTGAAAAATGAGTAGAGGGCAGTCTAAGTCACTTCCCTTTCAAGCATACTTCTTGCTTGACATCCTCCTTTTCAAGTGCACTTGAGTCCTTGAGTGTGATTTGTTGGATGTCATTTGGAGACTCTAGTGTCACTTTTTCAATCTTGGCATCTTGCACTTTTACAATGTTGGTTGGTTGACACACCTCTATGACTTCTTTAACACTCACCTTGACTCCTTCACCATTATTTTGAGCTTCCTCCCATGAGTCAAGTTGAGCTATGCCCCATTGTTCACTTCTTCTTGTTATGCTCCTTAATATATCCTCTGCTTCTTGTTTTAGAGTTTCACATCCTTCTTCTTGAGGAGTTGAGGATTCCATGGGCATGGAGGGGTTGTCATTATTTTCCGCATTAGACTCCCACTCCAAAAAGTCTTGTTGCATGGTTTCCATGCACCCACATGTATTTCTCCTTCCCTCTCTTTCCATGGCTTCATTCCCTTCAAACATAGAAGCACAATTTCTATCATAGCCACTATAATGAGAAGTGACCCCATTTGGGCATCCATCCTAGTCTCCCATGACTACCACATAATGCGCATCTATACCCATCATAGGAAGGAGAAGGTGCACTCATCTCCCTTCTAGGGGCATATTTGCAATCTTGCCAAGAGTGGTCCTCTAAAATAGGGACATGGGTCATCATAATAAGAGCTACAACCAAAAATCCTTCTTTCATTCCATGCGTCCCCAACATGCAAGAGCACTATGTCATTTGTCAAGGCTGATCAATCACCGTGGAGAAGCAGTTTCACTTGGCGGGGTTGAGAGATGATTTTTCCAACATCACCAAGCAATTCATAGAAAGGCAATGGCATGAATTCTCCAACCCTCTACCATCTTACTACCCCACTTGGTAACGGAATTCTATGCTTCATATCAGGCCCGAAAAGAGAGCATGCAACACAAGGGCAAAGTGGATGATTTCCCATGTTTTTCATCAGTTATAATTTGGGGGTGGAAGTTGACATAACCCCGACTTCCATAAATTACCTGTTTTGGGAGGATGAGATTTACTCCGGTACGGAGTACATGGCCTGGGTAGCTGATACGAAGGATCAGTTTGCTTGGGTAGCCCACATCATTGTTGTTGACAATACTCTCTGGGCCTTAATGGGTGGTGAAATCTCTCGCCATGATTTGAAGTTTGAGGCCAAACTGTGGCTGAATTTTATTTGTGCTCGGATCATCCCCTCTAAAAATGAAGAAGAGGGTCAGCCTTGAAACTGCCATCCTTATTGCTTGCATTATGACGGGAGTCCCCATTAATTTGGGCAAAATTGTTGCTCAGCAAATGAAGAAAAAGGCCCGACAGTCCAGCACTTCAATGCCCTATGCCGTCTTGATTTCCCAGCTTTGCTCAGCAGCTGGAGTGCGTCTGTTCCCTGATGAAACTTCTTATTCTGCTCTAGGAGTGATAGACATTGATCGGGAGAGAGATGCTGAGGCACCGATAATGAAAAGAAAAAGATTGCAGGCCTTTAGAATGCAAGAAGGATCCCTCTCCCATGGGTCAGACACTTTACCACACGCCCCAGAGTCAATTACGCCCTAGATAGAAATGTTAGGCCAAGCATCAGGTGACATGCCTCAGTGGGGAGCATCTCCCCCTCCGCAATCCTCTCAGCCAAGTGGTCTCCATAGACTCGTGGAGATGACAAACTCGCTCTAAAGCCAACTCCAACGATTGGCTAAAAGCCTCCCCGCACTCAATGCCAAAACAATCAAAAAGGAGCTCAAGTCATTGTATGAGAATGTCACCACGCTATTCAATAGGGTAGATGTAGTAGAAGGGGCAGTCCCTTCACTGCAGACTGAGGTACAAGAGTGGAAGAATCGGGCTTCGACAGAAGTGCCGGATATGTGCGCCTTAGATGTTGCAATGGCTGCTCCTTCCTCCGTCCGGGGTCTAATTGATGATCTTTTTAAATGGATAGGAGATGATTTTACTGGGCTAGGTGAAGCCAACGGTAGTGGTGCAGGAAGGCAGATGCTGCTGATGAAGAAGAGTGACCCACTCAGGGAGTTTCGTCTCTTTCCCTTTTGCATATTTACATTGGGGACAATGTATTCTCTTAAGTGGGGGAGGGATGAATGCAGTTGATAATGGGGCCAGGGATGGATGTTTCTTTTGATGATCTTATGTTTTTGTTTGAATTTGATTAAGTCAAGCCTTTGTCAGGTTGTTGTTTTATTTTGATGATTGATGATTGCCCTTGTTGGGCGTGTTCTATTTTGAAATGAATGACGTGGTTTGTTTTTCTTCAAGAATGACATTAGTTACAGCTATTTGAAGAGAAAATTAAAAAATTCAAAACTAATCTAAGAGAGAGTTGAGAAACAAGGGAAACAAAACAATCATTTAAAGGGCCAATAGCACCGGCGAAGGACTAGCAGTTCACAGGAGCAATTTTGCGGACCGCCTCTTGGCCACCAATTCTTTACAAAAAACTTGGCAAGTAAGGGATGTATCGGTGATTAAGCGTTGAATCTACGGTCTAGATTCGTGAACCGCTGATGTAATACGGGATCCACTCAGTTGCTTGAAGCCAATTTTCAGAGTGAGCCGGTGTTCCATCAACAATTCGCCAAATCTGACTGGCGAAATGCTGGACCCCATCGTCTCCAATTTTGAACATAAAAAATCATAGGCACCCATTAACACACACTCACACAAAGCATGAGAAAATCAGCACTACTCCATTTAAACACGATCTCATGACGTTTAGCCCTTAAGAATGGCTTCACCAGGGCTATCATTGGGTAAAACATTGCATTTTATTCAATTGGGTTACTCATACTTCACCCTTTTCAATATTTCACACACATAAACACATATTCCCCATTCCATTCAACAACCAGAGCTTATTCATGAGTTCAATAAGGAGGGGAAACAAAGTATTACTGCTAAAGAATTAAGCATCAATGAGAAAATCAAGACAAGGGCAAGAAAACTTTTACCAAAGTGTAGGATTGCTTGCACACTTGAACTGCAAAAGCTTAGCTAAATCTTACAATGGCACTTCGAGATATATGTAGCGGAGGAAAGAAATGTGAGTGAAGTGAGTGTGTTAGCGAGATATGGAGAAGGTTTTATAGGTGAAAGGTGGAATTTTGATAGGTGGAAGGGAAGGTTGAAAGTTTAATGTGTGTGTGTTTGTGGGAAGTGGGAGATGTAAAGGTGGAAAAGTGGAAAGATTGAAAAGAGAAAAAAATGGGGAAGTGGAAATGTTGGGTAATGGAGAGAAATAGATGGAATGAAAAAAATAGTGGAAAAAGGGGAACTAGGGGAATACTTGCAGAGTAGGGTGGCTGATCAGGTATTTTTCGGATTTTGAGGGCCCGCTCTTTAAATTATATGTTTAAACAAGCGTATACCTCGATCGACACTTCATCGGCGGTTCACCGGATCATACCGGCGTTCCACCACTTTAATTTTCCCTTTCCATGTATTTTGTGCCCAGTTAGCTGTTCCTTGGCTGGTGATCCACCAACGGTTCGCGGAGAGAATCAGCGAGCCGCCGGTTACCCGCCGCTTATGTGCCAGAGCTTTAGGTCCTCTTTCTTACATCGACAGCCCACTGGCGGTCTACAATTTTGATTCGGTAGTTCACCGATGGGTCCGCTAGTCCTTCGATCCAAACCCCAACCTTCTATTTTGTATTTGCCTTCAGCACTTCGCTCTTCTGGACCGGCGACTCACCGGTTCCATGCCGTTCTTCTATTCATGGTTTGTTTCTCCCTTTGTTCCTCACTTCACAGCTCCTACATAAACAAAAACAACAAAGACATCAAATATTTCACTAAACACTTGGGTTGCGTCATGGCACGATGTAGATCTCTTTTGAACAACTCTTTTTCAACGGGTCATCATCCGACTCCATCTCCTTCAGCTCCAATCCGTTGTCCTCCTCTTCATTTTGCAACACTCTAACTACCTTGCATTCAAGGGGCATTTCAGCTGATGGACACATATTGAAGGTGAATTCCTCACTTCTAACTCAAAATTTTAGCTCCCCAAGCTCCACATCCACCATGGCTCTACCCGTAGATAACAACGGTCTTCCCAAAATTATGGGAACCTCTACATCCATTTCACAATCAAAAATAAAAAATCTGCAGGTAGAATAAACTTGTCCACTCTTACCAACACATTTTCTAGCACCCCCACCGGTCTTTTTATGGACCTATCTTCCATGAGCAGCCTCATCAATGTCGACTTTGTGCTTACGAGTCCCAATTTCTTAAAAATGAGCAGAGGCATTAAATTTATGCTGGCACCAAGATCACAAAGAGCTTTGTTAAACACACTCCCAATTGTACAGGGGATTGTGGAAGCTCCTGGGTCCTCTCATTTTGGGGGAAGATTACTCATCATCACCGCACTACAATGTTGCTTTTTCTCCCCATTACCTGCATCAACCACCTTTTTCTTCTTCAACAATTCTTTCATAAACTTTGCATAACCGGGCATTTAGAGTAGAGCAACCAATAATGGTATATTTATGGACAACTTTCTAAACATGTCAACAAACTTTTCAAACTGATCGTCCTTCTTTTTCTTGGCCAACCGTTGTCGATAAGGAGGTGAGATTATTGATTCAACCTTGTCATCAATTGGGGCCTTCATACCCGCTTCATCATTATTAGCATGTGAGAGGATTTCATCATCCTTTCCCTCTCATTCCTCATCAATATTTTCCTCATTCCTTGGAGTCATTGGCATTTTGTCGACTTCATCTTCTTTATCCGATTTGGGGTTATCAAACTCACTAGGCTTCACCAGGGAATCTCCAATCACCTTGCTACTCCTAGTGACCATAGCCATGCATTGGCCATCTTTCTTTGTATTAGGCATTGTGTCACTAGGTAGTGTTCCCTTCATCTGGGGGTTAATTTGAGCCGACAAGTGATTCATTTCAGCCTCTTAATGCTTGATGGAGGCTGAATGTGAACTCACTATTTGGGAAAGGTTAGATACCTCCCCTCTTAATTCTTTCACCCCGCTCTCGGTCGACTCCACTTTCTTCAGAACTCTAGATAGCATTTCTTCAATTTTTGAGTTACCCGCATCACTCATGCCTGACTGATTGTGGGAATTCCCAACCTTTGGAGGGGGAACATATGAGTTTGAACTCCGGTTATAGCGATCACCCTCTTGGTTTGTCTTCTTATTACCCCACCTTTCATTTCTTTTGGGCCATCCCTACGACTCACGATTTCTCCAACCTTGGTTGTCATCCCTTGAGTGCCATGGGCCTTAATTTTCTCCTTGGAATCCAGGTCGAGGACCTCCCATTTGATTTCCCATGTATTGGCATTCTTCTTCATATCTTGGCGGTGACAACTCTCCCTCATATTGTAATGGACCTTGCATTCCCACAATATTTACCGCCTTGGTCCCTACTCCCATCATGTGTTTTTTCATTAATTCTAACTGTGTCATCATCTTGGCCAGATTCTCATCTCTCTCTTCATCCTTTTTTTGCAACTCAACCGCTAATGCACTTGACCTGATCTTATGACTGGACACATTTGTTTCCCTCGTGTGCCAAGCCCTATTGGTCTTTGTCATTCTGTCTAGAAGGGCTTTGGCCGACCTATATGTTTGATCCATAATAGAACCACCAGATAGGTTGTTGGCCACAGACTTGTTGATTGAATCAAGGGCCCTTAACGAACCCAGTAGCATAATACCTTCTTGCCATGTTTTGTTGATTTCTATTGTTAGTATGTTATTATTTTGCCAAATCTCATTGGTTCTGGCTTGCTATGGTTAGTTTGGTGGCAGGGTGTGCTTGATTTGGTATGGCATAGAGTGCCAGTAACGCCCCTCCTGCTTTGGGATATGACATATTTATAGTAGTAGAATAAGTCTGCATCTCTTCTTACATGGATTGGGGTGAGGATTTTCCGGATTTGACTCAACAATAGGGGATCTGTATCGTGCATCCCATTGTGCCACTGTTGCTCTGGTGTGCATACAAACCTCTACTTTGTTGTAACACTTGTTCCTCTTTAGTCCAGTTTAGCAATACTTACTCTTTTAAGCCCCAAATGAGTCAAAAATCTGTCATTTTTTATCCCTGCAAACATCTAATCATGTATGAAGATTTTTTTCACAAATATCATACAAAACCAAAGCAATCACACATAATTTGTTCTCAAAATTAACATAGCTAAGTATGTGCAAAATATGGCAAATAAGTTCGTAAATACGCCCAAAATCACCACCTCACACTTAAACTATTGTTCATCCTCAAACTATCTACCATTTTCACATTCAAATTTCACACAAAATTCACCTTACAAATAAGTCTACTTACACTCAGGGTCATTGTACAATTCAATCAAGCTCCAACAATCCACTCAATATGCATATAAGATCAACATGCAAAGGTAATATGTCGAAATCACTTAGCTTCTAGAACTAACTCAACAAGATATGTTTGTCCAACATGAACATATGTAATTTAGCAATCAAAGATACACCAAAATTTCACCATTATGTGCCCCTCTTTATTTGGAGAGATGCCCTTTTACTCACATGATATATAATAATTTTAACTTGGGCATAGATGAAACAAAATCTGCTTACACTCCCAAAGAACTCTAGATGCATGCAAAAGATGACCCACAGGCTTGCCCTTAGTATAAATAATCCACTAATATAGAACATTGAATTTAGGATCAATTAAGACTTAAGATAGTTGTAATGTAGGCTAATGTTATACCCCGAAAGCTCAAAGATCAAACCTGGGAAAATTCTGGAATTTATGTTGCAGGCACAGGGAGATCATGGGAAGAATCGTGAGGAGACCCCACGAGTCGTCAAGTGACTCGTGGGCAGGCCTAGAATAAAGGAAGGATCGAGTTCCCCACGAGGGAGATAATGACTCGTAGCCAGTCCCTACGAGTCGTCATGTCACTCGTGGGGTGAGGTTGGGGTTAAGTTAGAAGAAGCTCCCAGTGTACCTAATGGATGGGACCCCACGAGTCGTGTCCTTTCCCAATGACTCGTTCAGATGTTTGTTATGGGTATGGTAGATCTGGGCACATGCACTGAGCATGCCCATATTTTAGACCGAGTGATGATAGGGGTCGTGCACAGACCACCAGGACAGCCACAACTGCAACCCATTCCACACCATAGGTAGCATCGACTAGTAGGGGTGGTGAACCACGCCAAAATCGATTCTATGCCCTTGCCTCGCGCTAGGAGCAAGAGACTTTGCCAACGTAGTCACTGGTATGTTGCGTGTTTGTCACATTGATATTTATGCCTTGCTAGATCTGGGAGCTACCTTGTCTTTCGTGACTCCTTACGTTGCTAGTAGCCTTGGAGTCAGTCCCGAGACCTTGTCAGAACCGTTTTCAGTTTTGACCCCAGTTGGTGATTCGATCATAGTTAGACAAGTGTATAGAGAATGCCCGGTCACTTTGTTGCATAAGGTTACCTCTGCAGACCTTGTAGAGTTATCCATGACTGACTTTGAAGTTATTCTTGGCAAGGATTTGTTGTTTGCATGTTATGCTTCGATTAATTGTAGGACCTATACGGTGGAATTTCATTTTTCGGGTGAGTCAATGTTGGAGTGGAAGGGTAGTTCGACAGTACCAACAGGTTGGTTTATTTCCTATCTTAAGGCCAGGAAGATGATCTCTAAAGATTGCATGTACCACCTAGTTAGGATTAAGGATGTGGAGTCCGAGACCCCGACTATTCAGTCAGTTCCGGTGGTGTGCGAATATCTGGAGGTGTTTCCTGATGATTTTCCTAGTGTTCCTCCGGAGAGGGAAATTGATTTTGATATTGATCTATTACCTGATACGCAACCTATCTTTATTCCTCCCTACAGGATGGCTCCAGCCGAACTAAAGGAATTGAAGGATTAGTTAAAGGATCTGTTGGATAAGGGCTTCATTAGACCGAGCCAGTCTCCATGGGGTGCACCAATTCTCTTTGTTTGAAAGAAGGACAGTTCCTTTCGCATGTGTATTGACTATCGACAGTTGAACAAGGTTACCATCAAGAACATGTACCCCTTACCCAGGATCGATGATTTTTTTGACTAGCTTCAGGGTGCCAAGTGCTTCTCCAAGACTGATCTCAGGTCTGGGTATCACCAACTCAGGGTTTGGAAGAGTGACATCCCGAAGACCGCTTTCAGGACTCGGTATGGTCACTACGAATGTATTGTTATGTTTTTCGTAATAACCAATGCGCCTGCAGCTTTTATGGATATAATGAACAGGGTGTTCAAGGCATATTTTGACATGTTCGTGATCATGTTCATCGATGACATCTTGATATACTCACGGAGCGAGGAGGGGCATGCCGCTCACCTGAGAGTAGTACTTCAGACCATCAAGGATCGTCAGCTATATGCAAACTTAAATAAGTGTGAATTTTAGCTAGACTCGGTGGCATTTCTGGGTCGTTTGGTATCAAGCGAAGGCATAAGGGTAGATTCCCAGAAGATTGAGGCGGTGAAGAATTTGCCCAGACCGGTGAATCCTTCAAAAATTCAAATTTTCTTGGGCTTAACAGTCTACTACCGACGATTCGTTGAGGGCTTTTCATCAATTTCAGCCCCATTGACTAGGTTGACTACGAAAAAGGTGAAGTTCCAATGGTTGGATGCTTGTGAGAAAAGCTTCCAAGAGTTGAAGACCCGACTCACTTCAGCACCAGTGTTGACCTTACTCGAGGGTATTGATGGATTTGTTGTATATTGTGATTCTTCGAGAGTCGGACTAGGATGTGTGTTGATGTAGTATGGGAAGGTAATAGAATATGCCTCGAGACAACTAAAAGTTCATGAACAGAATTACCCAACCCATGATGTTGAGTTGGCCGTGGTAGTGTTTGCATTGAAGATATGGCGACATTACTTGTATGGGGTCCACGTGGATTTATTCACGGACTACAAGAGTTTTCAATATGTGTTCAATCAGAAAGATCTCAATCTTCGGCAGCGGAGGTGGTTGGGGTTATCAAAGGACTATGATATAAGTGTCCTTTACCACCTGGGCAAGGCTAATGTGGTTTCGGATGCACTTAGTAGGCTCTCTATGGAGAGTGTGTCCCACGTGGATGAGGGAAAGAAGGAGTTGGTGAAGGATGTCCATCGACTTGCAAGACTGGGGGTTAGATTGATCGACTTGACTGATGGCAGCTTTATTGTGCAGAATGGGTCAGAATCATCCTTAGAGGTCAATGTCAAATCTAAGCAAGATGAAGATCTGACTTTGAGAAAGTTGAAGGAAGCAGTGCGGAGTAAAAAGGTGGAGGTTTTCTCCCAAGGGGGAGATGGTGTGCTACGATACCAGGGTCGACTGTGTGTTTCGGACGTTGATAATTTGAGGGTTCAGATATAGCAGGAGGCACATGGTACTAGATATTCCATCCATCCGGGATCCACGAAGATGTATCGGGACTTGTGAGAAATCTATTGGTGGGATGGTATGAAGAAGGATATCGCAGATTTCATAGCCAAATGTCCTAACTATTAGCAAGTGAAGGCCGAGCATCAAAGATCGGGAGACGTACTTCAGGATATTAGCATCCCCATTTGGAAGTGGGAAGAGTTCAATATGGACTTCATTACAGGCCTACCTCATACTCGCGCTATGACTCCATTTGGGTGGTGGTAGATAGGTTAACTAAGGCTGCACACTTCATACAGGTCAAGACCACAGATTCAGCGAATGATTATGCCAGGTTGTATATTCAGGAGTTGGTTCGACTTCATGGAGTTCCCTAGTCTATTATTTCAAACCGAGGTACTCAGTTTACCTCTCAGTTTTGGCGATCTTTTCAGAAGGGACTTGCGACGCAAGTTAAGCTTAGTACAACCTTCTATCCGCAAACAGACGGCCAGGCAGAATGAACCATTCAGATCCTCGAGGATATGTTGAGGGCATCTGTTATGGATTTCAAAGGTAGTTGGGATGATCATTTGCCCTCAATCGAGTTTTCTTATAATAATAGCTATCACTCTAGGATCCAAATGGCACCGTTCGAGGCTCTTTACGGGCGAAGGTATAAATCTCCCATCGGATGGTTTGAGGTTGGAGAGGTAGCTATGATAGGGCCAGATTTGGTTCACGAGGCGATGGTAAAGGTTCAGTTGATAAGGCACCGGTTGAAAACTGCTCAGAGACGTTAGAAATAATATGCCAATGTGAGGAGAAGAGACTTGGAGTTTGATGTGGACGACTGGGTATTTCTTAAGGTATCTCCAATGAAGCGGGTCAAGCGGTTTCGGAAAAAGGGGAAACTCAGTCCCTGATATGTTGGTCCTTATCGGGTTATGAGGAAAGTTGGTAAGGTGGCGTATGAGTTGGACTTGCCATTGGAGTTATCTTCAGTTCATCTCGTCTTTCATGTGTCGCTTTTGAAAAAGTGTTTGGGTGATCCAACTTTAGTTGTCCCGGTAGACAGCGTTGGTGTAAAGGATAGCCTCAACTATGAGGAAATTTCGGTGGAGATCTTGGATCATCAGGTTTGGAGGCTGAGGAACAAAGAAGTAGCTTCTGTTAAGGTATTTTGGAGAAACCAGCATGTTGAAGGAGCTACGTGGGAAGTCGAAGTTGATATGATGGCTAAATACTCACACCTGTTCCCTACTAGCTCAGTTTCAGTTTGAGGTACCAATTTTTCCCTAAGAATCTAATTAATTTTCATGTTCCGTTCATGCGTGCAAGTTTATTTTATCATGAGGTAAATGTGTGAGATGTCTGAATTTAGTTCAGTTATGTAGTTTTTTTTGGAGGTAGCCATTACGTTAGTTTTTTATTTTAATAATCAGTATTTGCATTTGATGATTTCATGTTTCTACATTTTCTGTGTGTTTCTAACATCTGAGGATGAATGTTCCCAAGGGGAAGATATTGGTATGCCCTGGAAGCTCAAAGATTGGACTCGGGAAAATTCTGGAATTTATCTTGCAGGCACAGGACGAGTCATGGGACGACTCATGAGGAGACCACGAGTCGTCAAGTGACTCGTGGTAAGGCCTGGAATAAAGGAAGGATCGAGTTCCCCATGAGGGAGATAACGACTCGTGGCCAGTCCCCATGAGTCTTCATGTCACTCGTGGGGTGAGGTTGTGGTTAAGTTATAAGATGCTCCCAGTGTACTTAACGGATGGGCCCCACGAGTCGAGGCCTATTCAAAAAACTTGGAGGTGGGTCGTGAGCAAGCCTATGGACTTTTAATGGAGGATGAGGCAGTGCACTTGACGGGCCACACGATGAGTCATTGCCCAACCTAGCAGTTATTTTCTTCGAATCAGTAAGGGCCTTCTCGTAAATTCCTAAACTCTTAAGGCCTAAACTATGTAGTTTTAAGGTCAGAATAGAGACTTTAAGGTGGGTTAATTCCCTAATGCATACCCATTCCCATGCAAGAGCTTTTAGATAGGTTTTAGGGAGAGTCAAGGTCTTCTCCTCCTAGTTTCCATCAATTTCTTTGTGGGTTTTCAAGGAACTTCAAAATCAGTCCATCCCCAGGTTTGTAGGGTTTTAGAATGAGTGAAATCCTTTCACACCCATGCCCAAATTTCGATTTAAATAATGAATTCTCCTATTTAAGTCAATGGGGTTTTACCAAAATGAATGAAAATGTGATTCCTCTTTATGGATATGATTTAATTGAGTTTTAATTATTGAATTATGAATGATGGGCAGGTTTTATTATTTTCTTTAAAATTACGTTTCAAGCTTTTTAAATCTAAAATGCCCATTTGATGAAGGTTCATGAAAGTTATAATTTACGATAAATATGCAATATTTTAAATTTATTGATGACCGAAAAACATGAATTCAATTTACCTATGCTTATTAGAATATTTTGAAAGAATTGAATATGATGAAGTATTGGGAAATGCCCACGTGTTGAAGAATGATTTATGATTTATAAAGCGAATTACTTGATTTATCGATTTATGATGTTGGCCGATGAAAAGGGTATGTCATTCTTGGATAAGCATGTTTCAAAGGGGGATCAATGACGATAAATGTTATATTTTAGCCAATGAATCTTAATGCATGATGTTATTGATTTACGTATGAGCCTATATGCATATTTTTCGGAGCCGTGTTTAGCACCAAGAAGCCCGACGTTCAAAGGACTATGCCGGTGTCTCATAACCACGTGCCACCGTGGGTTTCTAAATGATATGATGTATTGATAATGATCCCCTCAAATGTGATATCACGCCTAATGCATGACCCTTGCCTGGCAAGCTAGGGTCGGCTCTGCCCACTTGAGCGAGATAGTGGGGCATCATGAAAGGCTCTACCATGATGGTGTCGGTTATGACAAGTCCTCCCATTGTTCCGGATGTCTTATGCATTGTTATGTTTATGTTATTGGCTCAAGTTATGTTTTGATAAAGTTTACCGACGATTATGATTATGAACTCTTTATAAATGATTTGAAAGCCTTGAGCCTTATGTTTTCTTACGGAGTTTATGATATATGCGATGTCCTTCTCCTACGTTTACTTATGAGTTTTATTCTACTTTTCAATATCCGTTTTACTTACCTTGCATACACGGTACATTCTACATACTGACCACATACTTTCTATGCTGTATCATTTCATGATACAGGGTCCAGATCCCAGGCTCATCCTAATCATTAGTCCATCTCAGTTTACGCTCTCAGCTTATTTGTGAGTCCTCATATTCCGAGGGCTGTTTGACAGACTTTTATGTTATCTCGTGTTTCATTATTGTTCGAGTTAGTTGGGGATGTTGTCCCATCAACCCATCGTATGTAGTAGAGGCTTTCAGTCAAGTATGCAGTACTTAGTTTATGTGTACATCTAGTATTTTCTGATGTTATGCTATGGTTATATTTTCGCTATGTTTTATGTTTAGTATTTTGCTTATTTAAATGAGATTAGATATATGCATGTGCCATGGGTCGACTTAGGGTCTCGCGGGGTCCCTTGTCCCTTGTCCCGTGTCTACGATCCGGGGTTATGTTCTGGCCGTGACAGCTATGGGACGGGTAGGAACTATTTATCCAAGATAGTGACTAATCTCCCTAATATTTTTAATACTTCACCACTCTTTGACTTTTTTAGCACATTCTTCAATTTTTATATTTTTCCTTATACCTCCCTTTTGTTTTCAATTTATCACTTAGGTGACTAGTAGGGAATATTTTTAACATTAAGCTCATTCACTTTCTCTTTTTTTTCCCCTTTATTCTTGTTCATTCATTCATTTTTCAAACTTGTTTTTTTTTCTTTTCCCACTAACATCACCTTTCTTGTTTTGTATATTTCACCCTTTTCTTTTTTTTTTCTAATTTTCATACTTTAACTTTTTTTCCCTTTGTTTTTCTTCACTTGCGCTCCTTTTATGCAAATTTTTTTAACTAAAGTACCTTAGGATAAAACAGTCCATAGAACAAAAGGAATTAAGCTTGTAATATGACTATTAGAAAAATAGGCTAAGACTCAAAATGGCTAACTAGGATAATCGCATCAATGTAGGTAAAATCGGGATACAAATAGGCTATCAAAGAAATGCCTATATCACTTTCTAGATCCAACATTCTCATTTTTCTTAGCACACACACCGAAAAAGTTCTAGACATTAAATTGCAAGCATGGTATATGTAAAATTACCTCACACACACAATGCCACAAATGGTTTGATAATGGAAATCAACATTACATAAACACACATATCCACATTGAATGTCTCACATTATTAAGCCCAATTTTTCAAGAATAGGAGTCAAGTTCAAAAAGTCTAAGTATTTCTACCTTTTCGCATCTTTTTGAGTGAATTATACAAAGTCATAATAATATTCTGAGTGAAGCACCTAAATTCATAATGTTTCATTTTTGTTAATTCCTAACAATGATTAATTTTTTCTTAAGATGGTCAACGTCAATCCATCATTGGGAACAGTCATGACTATGACTAAAAAAAACTAGACCTTCTCGTCAATTCGTCTAAGGGACTATCCACCGGAAAAGTACAAAAAGAAAAAATTGGGGAACCCAAACAAAAACAAATCATAAACATAACAAAATACTACAAACTAGCAGGACTCAAGTCATATATCTCAACAAAAATCTAGTATCACCATGGATAAATTTAGCAATTAAGGCATAAATGGAAAAAGTAAGTTCACTTCTTCCACCCCACACTTAATCAATAGCACTATCCTCAGTGCTAAAACAATAAAGCACAAGTAAAAAAGATGAAAGAAGAACTCCATGGGTCTAGTCCTCATCGTTCGTGGCGGCATAAGCTGCTTCCCCCATCTCTGAGTCCTCTCCATCATCAGCATCAAACACCTAATTGGAGTCAACTCGAGCTTGTGCATCATTAGTAGGATAATCATCATCAAAGGGCTCCTCAAAACCAAACCCAACTTGCAGAGAGCTCTAGAATGCTCGCTCAATGGATAGTCGATGTTCAGCTGCTGCAGCTGCTCCGTAGTCACCCTACTCATTCTCAATTGAAGCGTTTTCATGACAGACAAGTGACTCAGAATATTATCAATATGCACATTAAACTCACTGACAAATAGCACAGGACTATGCAGACCCTGGGGCTTCTTTATCTTTGTCATGTCCAACCCATTTAGGTCATACCTCAGCCTATAATCAACCTCCTCCTTCTGTTGCACTCTCAGAAATCAGGTCAGTAGACCCCCAAAATTGAACCTTTGCCCCTTATTTACCCTAGCTTTCCTCAAGACATCCTTCATAATTACCCCAACATTCACTGGCCTCCCGATCGTCAAAGTAAAAACAAATACACCCTCTCTCTAGTCACATGTGTCACATTCTTTCCTGGAACCAAACAGCTACAAATAATTTTTAACCATATCCTCACCTCTCTACTCATGTGGGAATATGAAAAAGTTATGTGATATCCGAACTGCTGGTGTCGGGTCCACCATGCCACTGATATAGGGCCACTAAGAGTATGTTGGGTTTCTCTATATGGAGGCCTCAAGAGAATATCTGTCATCGGCTGTGGGTCAACATTCAAAGTACCAAGCAATCTATTCAAAGTCGCGAGCATGAAATTCATAATTTGCCTTTTTATTTTACTTTATTTTATAGAATTTTCCATGTATTTAGGAGTTAAACTAAGTGAAAACCAACCTTATTATACTATCATTTATGAACTCAAGCAATGAAAAGATGAAAGCTGTTTAGGCTAGAAAAATACTCAAACGATGAGGCAACATACGGACTGTCAGTTTGAAAGACAGTCAGCATATCCTACCGTCCCTTCCAAGCTACAGATTCTAGAAACCCAGCCAAAAAGGTCCTTACAATGCGGTTGAAGGGACAAACCATCTTTCAAAAGTATGGTCCGTCAATTAAAGAATCGACTCGATCTAGGAATAATGGGATTTCTAAAGTACAATGCAAGATACGGACTGTCTTTCCAAAGGATGGTCTATCAATCAAAGGATGACAAGCTGTGGGACTGAAGATGAAAAGTAAAGTATGGACCAAAGGATGGTCCGTCCATCTAAAGAACGGTGCATCCCTGTATACCTGGCACTTCGATGTTTGAATTAATTGGGCTTTCTGGGACATAGTATAAATAGATTTTTTTTGTAATTTTTAGAGAGCTTTTTTATTATTAAGTTAATACTTAGAATAGAGAATAAATATTAGCTAGTTTAGCCCTAGTTTTCAAAGTAGATTCTAGATCTTAGCTTGTAACTTGAAGATTTCCTTTCATCTATTGAAGATTTCAAGTTTTATTGATAAGAATGTCTAATTACTTTAATTCTTCTTCTTCTTCTTTCTATAGGTAACTAAACCTACATCTAGGATTGTGAACCCAATGAGTTGTGAACCCTAATGATCCCAATTTGTTGAAATTGAGTTTGGGCTTGGGAATGTTTAATTGATTTTTGCTTTGCAATTGTGAACCTTTATGACTCTTGAAAGAGAAAATTTAGGTTAGGTTAGCATCAATCAATAATAACTGAAGGCATAACTCTTGCTTAATGGATTCTCCTAGATATAGATTGAATTCCAAATGGGAACAAGTAATTGGGTACAATTGAGTTCTCTTCAATTAGAAAAAACTTGAAGTAGATTGACACCTATGGTGCTATTGAATGATATTCATGGGTTGCCTAAGTAAGTTGGTTGCATTTTCAGCCCTAGCCCACTCTCAATTCTTTCATATTGGGTGATTTTAGGAGGATCGACCCATAATTGATTTCACTTCCCTAGAATTATCTCTAATTTATTACAACCATAGCATATTGCACTCTGTAGTCGTAGTTAAATTTCATTACTCTCAATTCGAGTAGATTCTAATCTTGCAATGATTCACTATTTTGTATTAGATATCTAGGCTTCGAGTAGTCTTTACGGGATTCAACCCAAACTCCTTATTGGGTTCTGTATTTGCTACGATCATGTACACTAGCCAATATTAAGAGTGGATTTGAACGACATCAAATATTATTGCGCCATTGTCGGGGACTATAGAAGAAGCCTATCTAGCCCTAACAGTTTATTTTTCTTGCTTAAATCTATACTTTTACCTTTTCTTTTTATATTTGTCTCTTGATATAGCATCATGGCTACTATTCCCACTAGATATCTGAGAAACATGTTCGCAGAAGTCAATGAGGAAGTTGACTATGCGAGCGAGATCTTCCCACCAAGGGTAAATGCTTCCTCATTCAAGATTGGCGGCAATTTCTACACTATGTTAAAGGCGGAGGTACAGTTTCGCATATCTATGGACGACAACCCCCATTAGCACTTAGAAAATTTCTTGGAGGGGTGAAACCTCCATAAGAAAAATACTATTTCAAATGATTCTATCCGGCTATGAATGTGAAAATACTCGTAGGCCAGTAAGGCAAGGATTGGTTTCACATACTCCATCTAAAATCTATTTATACTTGGAAAGAGTTGGTGACTGTCTTCCTGAAGAAATAGTTTCCATATAGAAAAAAGGCGGAGCAATAGGACAACATATTTTATTTTCGGCAGCCATTGAGAGAATAATTATTCAAAGCATGGGCGAGATTTCGGAAATACATCCTTCAGGAGCCCAACCATGAGTTGCCGGATAAAATTTTGTTGGAGAAGTTTTACATTGTGTTAGATGCCTTGACACAATTCCTTTCCAAAACCGTCGTTGGTGGGTGCTTCATGGATAAGACCTTCAACATAATTGACATAATTTTGGATAAAATAACAAAGCACAACCATGCTTGGCATGGTGGGGACTCCTTTTTTATATTATTTGATAAAGTAGAATAAGGAGTGATATCAGATGATGGCTACTATGGAAACCAACATAGCCCTCCTCACAAAGAAGTTAACTAAGTCTGAGGTCAAAAAGGTGCATTCTATTGATGAGACCATGAACGGTGTTCAATACGGGGATGGATGCCTTCACTACTTTAATGTATGGTTCAAGATGTAGAGGCCACCCATCTTTTCCACCGCAGGATGATATGTAGTAGCGTGATCTGAACGCTATAGGAAGTTTTTCCAATGCTCTTACACTTTTACTTTGTTTTATATGTACATTAAGGACACTGTACAATTTTTAGGTGCGGGTAAATATTTAGGAATGAATTTTCACGACCTGAGTTTACACCCTAGCCGTAACACAGGACCTAGAACCATGGATGCCTCAAGTCGACCCATAGCATAATCATAGCATGATACTAACAAGATAATAGCTAATAGAATCATAACTGAGTGGAAGCTAACTAGAAAAGTCTAATCAACACCATAAAAACATAGTCTATTACAAACACTGAACCAAAAGATGAATCTGTCTATACATTTTTGAAAGCCTCTACTAAATCGATAAGCTACTGGGATAAGTCCCCAGCTAACTCCTAAAGTCTGATAATGAACTAAAACTAAAATAGGAAAATCATAAATCTTGTTCTCGGTATATGAGAACTCACCACTGATAGTTGAGGTAGGAATAGAGTGTGTCTAACTACGAGGTTGAGTCTAGAAACCTTGATCTATATTATAAAATGATATACAACATAAAGTGTGCAGTCAGTACTTAGAATGTACTAAGTATATGGGAAACATAAAAGAACTGAAAACATGCAAGTCTACTGAAAGAAACTAAACTGAATACATAACTGCATGCATAACTGAACTGAAGTACAATGACTATACCTTAAAAGTATAGATACCGATGAGATATGCTTATTTGAAAATGTTTAAATAAAATAAAGGTAAAGATGATGCATAAGAGTCATGTACATGCACTAAGTACTGATATTATCACTGATATCATATACCGTACTGACTAACTGCTGACAACCAAGACTGAACTCCACGGTGACTAAGTTGAACTGAAGTCTGAGGTTATACTGAGATTAACAGGAATAGAAATCATAAAGTAAGGGAACTCTTCTCTACTATTGGGGAACCCTGAGTGAGATGAGGGGAAATACTCTCTACTATTGAGGATCCCTAACTAGACTGAGGGAACACTCTCTACTATAGAGGATCCTTGACTGAGCTGAGTGAACACTCCCTACTCTCTACTATTAAGGATCCCTGACTGGATTGAGGGAACACTCTCTACCATAGAGGATCCTTGACTGAGCTGAGGGAACACTCTCTAATATGGAGGATCCCTGACTGAGCTGAGGTAACACTCTCAACTATGGAAGATCCCTGACTGAGCCGAGGGAACACTCTCTATTATGGAGGATCCCAGAATGAGGTGAGGGAGTCACTCTCTACTATTGAGGATCCTGACTGAAGTATGGGAGATACTCTCTACTATTAAGGATCACGATTATACTAACAAGGAAGACACCAATCTGACATCATTCATCTACTCTAGGCTACTTGTTATACCCCGAGAACCCAAGGATCAGACTCGGGAGTCAAAATAAAGAAAAATTGAAAATTCGCACCAGATCTCAAGACGACTCGCGAGGTAGGTTTTGAGGAGTGACCACGGGTCGTGAGGTGACTCGTGGTCACCAAGGTTGGCATGCTCAAGTTGAGGAGGCCACGGGCATGACCACGAGTCGTGGTCAGACCTCACGACTCGTGGGGTCCCCCGTGGTCTGCCTTGGAGGTTTGGCAAGGTTGGGAAGGGCAGTGAAGGCCACAAATGTTGACCACGAGTCATGGTCTGACCTCCCAACTCGTGAGGTCACTTGTGGGTTGGAGTGTAATGTTGGTCAAGGTTTTGGGTAGTGGGGGTCACGGGTGGTGACCACAGGTCGTGGTTAGCCACCACGATTCGTGGGGTCCCTTGAGTGATTTTGGGAAGTGAGCATGATGGATCCTAGCCACGAGTCATTCCCCTTGGCAATGACTCGTGAGGTCCCTCTTGGGGACTGACAACTAGAAATTTCTGCATTTTTAGTAAGGATGTTTTCGTAATTTCTAAACTCCAAAGGCCTAAACTACTTCATTTTAGGTCTGAATGGGGTATTTTAAGGGGGTTAAGTTCATGTTAAGCCTCATTCATGCATCCAAGTGTATAGAGAGGAGATTAAAAGGCGATTCCAGGTGTTCTTTCTCCCATCTTGGGCTAGCAAGAGAAGTTAAGAACCAGATAATCCCATGTATGTAAGGTCATCAATGGGTGAATTCTTCCACACCCATGCTCATACTCCATGATTTTACTTAAAATTTATTAAAAACTCATGGGGTTTTGTATTTGATTTATATAAGATCTAATGATTTAATTATGGGTTTTGTGATTTTGAAATCTTATCATAATCTACAGATTTTGATCATCTTTTGAGATTTAAATTTGATTACAATATTGTTGATTTGACTTCTAAACAATTAAGATTAATTATGCATGCCCCGTGATGAGTCGATTTATGATCTATTTTCCCATTGATGTTCTTTACAAGCCCAACTTGAGTTGTGTTTTAAATTATGAATTTATTATGTTACCCATTATGATTTGTTGAAATTCAAGCTATATGCATGAACTACAAGTATGTATAAATCTTATTAATCATGAATTATGTTTTTGGCCGACTCACGGGCCTCATGTCATGGCTAGTTCACATATGTTAAAGAATGTTTACGATTATCATGATTTAACTAGACGATGAACTCATGTACGTACTATTATGAGCATTATATATGTTTTGGGAGTAGTATCGGATACCGAGTAGGTTCAAGGCTCAGGTTAAGCCCTGGATGTCATGAACTACGTGCCACCATAGGTATGTCGGGACCCCCTTTCATGTTAGTCCCTGGCCCAAATGGCCCTTTTCATGGTGATATCACACTTTCATGGTTCTACCCTTGGCAAGGCATGAATACCCTCCCGACTAGGGTTATAATTCGGTCTTCATGTGTGCTCATATGGGGTATGTCGGTTAAGAGAATCTCCCACTGTTCCTCATGATTTATGCATGTCATGATTATGTATGTTGGCTCAAGTCATGTTAAGTAAATATCTTCTATTATGATTATGATTATTTTATGTTACGAATGTTTTGAAAACCTTGAGCCATATGATATGTTATTATGATTTACGATACGAGCATGACGTCCTACTCTGATGATCATTTATGAATTTCATACATGTTTTAAATGTCCATTTTACTTACCTTGCACACTCACTGCATTCCACGTACTGACCGCATACTTTCTATGCTGTATCATTTCATGATACAGGTCCCAGTGGTCAGGCTCATCCTCACCCGTAGATAGTTTCAAATTTACCCTCGATGCTCTTGGTGAGTCCTCATGTTTCGAGGGTTGTATGTTCATCCTTTATGTTGTTCTTTTAGTTTCTGGATGTTTTATTTGTTGGGGAGTTGTCCCATTAATCCGCCCTTCATGTTTAGAGGCTTATCAGACTGCAAGTTGTTTTAAGCCGTATTGTATAAGTCTTGTATCGATATTCCCCTTTGGTTATGTTATGAATACGTTCTTATTTGTTAAGTCTTCCGCTCATGTGATTGTATTAGATGTATTCTCATGCCATGGGTCGACTTGGGGTCTCCCAGGGCTCCTTGTCCCCTGTCTATGATCCAGTTGTACGTTCGGGTTGTGACACTACTTCATCTAATCAGAGATCCGAGTGTTCAGCTAATCATAACATACTGAATTTATTAGAGTCTGATCAGGGTTATTTTCTACTAACAAGAGGCCTAAAAATCTGAAGAATCATGATCATTCTTTATCATCAAAACTCATAACATCATCGACCCAAAATCATAGTATAAATCATGTATTCTAGATTTATGAAAATTCATAGGTTCAAGTCATACTTTAAACATATACATAAAATTCATAGTAAAAGCATGTACATATTTCATAAGGGCAATGTCTCGAAAATAGTACCGATTCATGGTAAAATTCTAGAAGATCATACTACTATACTATCATATACGTAAATCATGAGTTTGGGAGAAATTTCATCAATATGTGTAGCTACTTATCATGAGAGTCTTGAAACCCATAGGAGACATGTGAGAATTCATGCATAGATTGAAACCCTAAGGTACACTTTTCTAGAAATCAAGGAATTAGGGTTTTAACATAAAATTTGGGAAAAAGGATGAAAGCAAATCCTTGTTAAAGTCCCACATACCTGGCTTGGAGAAATCTTTCACTAGAATATAAATCTTGAAGCCCTTGGAGAAACCCTAAGTGATCTTGAGCCTTGAGAGAGAAGAGGAAGAAGAGTTTGGGTGAGTTTTTTGATAGAATGAGGGATTAGGCTAGATATTCCCTTTAAAATGTTCCCACCTAATACCCAAAACGACGCATTTTAGGAGTTAGAAGCATAGGATTTTATGAAAATACCCTTGAAAATTCACTGGAAAAAGGACCCTGGTAGTCCTCACGAGGGACATCACCACTCGTGAGGTACTGGACTAGTCATGAGTCCAATTTGTGAAGTTTACTGGAATTTCCACTAAATTTGTCCACTTAATGAGCCGTTAGGTAACTTAACGGGTCACTTAACCAGTCGTGAAGTCCCCTCTAAAACTAAAGTTTTCCAGCAATTTTTTCCACTTAATGGGTCACTTAACAAGTCCTTAGGTGACTTAACGTGTCACCTGATGAATCATTTTATGATCTAGTGTACTTTCACTAAATTTCTCATAACATTTTACTCCGAACATCGATTGATGCAAGGTCAGATGTGCTGGAAAGAAGACTCAAAGGGATTCAATTTTATATATTGAATCACCCAAAAACACTTTGTAAAAATGGATCTATGGTTGTTAGAAGTTTACCCTTGCTAGAACTTGTACGAAAACTCAATCTGTAAGAAGGCTCTCAACAAAATTTTGTTCTTGAAGTTCCTTATTACCTTAATTTGTATCCATTGCACTTTTTACACATGAGGATTGATATTAACACCTAGTATCCATAGAATTCATTGGGCTTAGACTTATCCATATACCTAGAACGGTTCTAAACTTAGCCAAAAAGTCTGGGGCATTGAAATATCTCAACTCACTAGTTTTGGGTTTAGTCTTAGAGACTTTTGGAGTTTTACATTAAAGATGTGCTAGTATAATATTTGGTTGTGTGAAATTTTGTTTATGAATGAATTTGGATGTGTGATTTTGATCTATTGTAGTCCACGTGTTTTATATAGCTTTTATACTAGATCATCTTCTTTTTATTTCTTAGATTAACCTCTTTTTTCTTTTATAGTGTAGAACCCTCCTTGGTTTTCTAAGCCATGGTTCTTTCGCAGGAGACTTACTTTTGTTGAATATGGCGCAATAAAGTAGTTAAGTGTCTTAGTGCATGGGCTCGATGATGGATTTATAGGCAATGTTCTTAAGGGTACCAGTCCACTTTGTAGAGTCATTTTAGGATAAGTAAATTGTTTTTGACTTAGGTTGTGGCAGTAGAGCTATTTTGCATGATTATGCTGGTTTTTGAAATTAATTCCCCCCTCAAAATTTTAGCCATAGTTGTTTGATATTGAGTTGTATATCTCCATTTCTGACATGAACTTATTGGCAATGTGTTCCTAGTTGAGAGTGAAGTGTTAATCATTTTTATATCCATATGCCAATGTGTGGAAAGAAATATTGCTTGTTGACTTGATTTAATCACATTCTAGAATTTGCCTTGCTACTTATGCCTGAATCTAGGATTGACTATGGGTTGTAAAGATAAATTTAGACCTTCTTTGTGCTTCCGAAGACACATATGCCTAAAAATACCTACCAAATAATGCATTAATCCATAGTCTCCCTATTTGAGCCTTTTTACCTTTTTCTTGATCAACCACAATGAAAATCGAAGTCAATTCTCAAGTTGACCCTCTTTTGAACCTATCCTACTTGATATATGAAAATAATGAAAAATAAGAAAAAAGTTGTAAATTGGGGGTGATACGAATGGGAAGAAGGAAAGAAATCATGATGAATGCTTACATCCCAAGGTATGCTTGAGCAATAAGCTAAAAAGAAGAAAAAAAGAAAGCAAACGAGAAAAATAGAAAATTAAAATTTGAGCTCACAAAAACACTTTGGAGTGTGAAAAATGCCAAAACAAAAGAAGATATGAAAAAAAGGGATCAAAAAGGTGAAAAAAGGTTGTGGAAAAGTGATGAAGTGTTCAAGGATAGTGTATGAGTCAATAAAAGCAAAAATTATACCCTACCAGCCCTTCAACCTTCATTACAAGCTTAGAAAAGCCCTTATGTGATCTCAACCCGGATATCCAACAAAAAAGGCATTTGAGTAAATGGGAAACCATATGGTAGTTATGAACTATCTTGTGAAGTTCTTAGTGAGAGTTGAGTGCATTTATCTTCTCTCTTTCTCTTGTGTGTCGTTGTGGTGTGTGTGTCATTACTTTAGAAAGAGAACAATTTCCTGGGCCTTCTTGTGAGGGAATATAGATTTTAATGGTTGCCATATTTCACTTCTCTAATTTAGGTTTATACATGTTGAGATGATATAATAAGTGGAGATTTCATGCTTAGTTCACGTAGTTGCGAGAAAACTGTGTTTTGATTGATGAAGGGGTGGTAGACTGAATTTTATGTGTTGGTAGCTGTTGTCGACAACCACCCAAGTCATGATAATTTGTGATTCTAGGACATTATTCAGGTGTAGGGAAGTTTCTCTTCTTTGTTTGCTTGACGACAAGAAAATGCTTTAAGTTAGGGGTGTTGATGTGTCGAGAATTAACAATACATCTTTACTATATTTCATAGAATTTTGCATGTCTTTAGGAGTTAAATTAGGTGGAAACTTACCTTATTATTATATGATTCAAGAACTCAAGAAATGAAAAGATTAAAGGAGTTTGGAAGGAGCTTTCGCCAGAAAAATGCTCAAAAGACGAGGCAACAAGCGGACTGTCTATCTGAAAGATGGTCTGCATATCCTACCATCCCTTCCTAGATACTGATTCCAGAAACCTAGCCAAAAGGGTCCTTACAATACCATTGAAGGGATGGACCATCTTGCAAAAGGATGATCCGTCAACTAAAGACTGGACTCGGGCTACACATAATGTGATTTCTAAAGTATGGTGCAAGGTACGAACGATCTTTCCAAATAACAGTCCATCAATCAAAGGACGTCGAGCTGTGGGGCATAAACTAAAAAATAAAGTATGGACCAAAGGACTGTCCGTCCCTGTACACCTTGCGCTTCGAAGATTGAATTTGTTGAGCTTTTTGAGACATAGTATAAATAGTTTTTTCTTGTAATTTCTAGATAACTGTTTGATTGTCAGTGCATACTTAGAATAGAGAATATAGAATAGCTAGTTTAGCCCTAGTTTTCAAGTAGATTCTAGATCTTATCTTATAACTTAAAGATTTCCATTCATCTATTGAACATTTCAATTTCTCTTGGTAAGAATGTCTCATTACTTTAATTCTCTTCTTATTCTTTATATGGTAACTAAACTCAGTTCTAGGGTTGTAAACCCAATGGGTTGTGAACCCTAATGATCTCAATTTGTTGAAATTGAGTTTTGCCTTATGAACATTTGATAGATTTTTTCTTTGTAGTGTGTGATTGGCGATGAGAGTCATCCAATCCTACCCAATTACCTTTATGAGGCTTGAAAGAGAAAATTTTGGTTGGGTTCGCATCAATAAAAAATAACTCAAGGCATAACCGTTGTTTAATGGATTCTCCAGATATATGTTGAATTCCAATGGGAAACAAGCGATTGGGTAGAATGGAGTTCCCTTTAATTTAACAAAATTGAAGTAGATTGACACCTATAGTACTATTGAAAGATACTCATGGGTTGCCTAACAAGATTACTTGCATATTTAGCCCTAGCCCATTCTCAATTCTTCCACATTGGGTGATTTAGGAGGATTGACCCATAATTGTGGTCACTTCCGTAGAATTATCTCTAATTGATTACAAACCTAGCATATTTCACTTTGCTGTCATAGTTAAATTCTATTACTCTCAATTTGAATAGATTCTAATCTTGCAATACATTACTATTTAGCGCTAGGTAGTCTGGGCTTCGAGTATTCTCTGTGGGATTTGACCTCAACTCCTTATTGGGTTCTACATTTTCTGTGATCATTTACATATCCCGGTATTGGGAGTGGATTTGCACAACATTAGTTATTCCGCTCTTTTGGATCCAAATTGGCCTAGAACTCCCTAACAATATTTAAATTACATTCCCCAAGATCATAGGACACAAAATCCAACCCAAGAGTATGTAGCCTTTCAATCATATGGGGGAATTCAGAAGCTCGATGCCACGAACCGAGTCTGCACCCTAGATGCGACACAGTACATAGGATTACAAGTACCCCAAGAAAACCCATGGCATGACATAATTCTGCAATGACTGAACTACTGTAAAGGAATATTAAGCGGAAGCTATTTGAAAAAAATAACCAAATATCGATAAATAATTAGCATATGAAAAATCACTAATATTTGCTCAAACACTGAAACTCAAGCTGAAACTAACATGTCCTGTCTGAAAGCCTTCTAAAAGAAACTGATGAGTTGCTAGGACAAACCCCTAGCTAAATGTAAGATCTTAAAGTAAAACTAAAATTAACAAAGCTGACGATGAAAACTCCGACCCTCGGAAAATGAGGACTCACCATTGACAATTGCTAAAAATTTTGCCAGGAAAACTAGCTGCGATGCTGAGGTGTAACATCCTTATAATATTTTACTCCGAAATCTGATTGACAAACGGTTTAATATTCATAAAAGTATACTCAAATATCATTAATTTGATAGGTTGTAGGACTTTAAGTTATTATAGATTGGGAGATCTAGTCATTTAAAGTTGACCCTTACTTATGAACTTCACATACTTTTCATTCTTCTCTTTGTACATGTTTCACTTCTCACCTACTGTCTACATACAATCCGTACTTCCCTTATCATGGCATACGAACATCAAATAATCATAAAAAAATTTCTGGGGTGTAACTCCTCCCCTCCTTAGAAACATGCATCCTCGAATGTGGGTTAACTTCATTTGACACGCCTTAAAGTACATAGTCAATAACTTAAGTATAAAATACATACATCGATATCACATTGATGTCGCAAACAAGTGAGGGTACTTCTTCCTCAACTCCTCCTCAGCTTCCCAAGTAACTTCCTCAATATTATTGCTCTGCCACTATACTTTAACTGAGGTGACTTCTTCAGTCCGAAGCTTCCTAACTTGCTGATCAAGAATAGCAACTGGGACATCTATATAGGTCATCTCCTCAAAAATCTTGACATCCTTAACATGCATGATGTGAGATGGATCTCCGATACACTATCATAACATCGTAACATGAAATATTGGATGGACTGCCATTAGCTCCAGTGGCAACTCCAACTCATAGGCTACCTTGCCTATCTTGCAGAAAACTCTGTAAGGCCCAACATATCTAGAGCTCAGCTTGCCCTTTCGGCCATCACATGATGCCTTTTATAGGCGAAATTTTTAGGAAGACCCAACCAATTGGAAGCGAACTCGCTAGTGCGACGACGTACATCAACATAAGATTTCTGCCTGCTCTGAGATATCTGAAGTCTATGTCTAATAAGCTTCACCTGATACTAGCCTGTTGCACTAGATTTAGCCCAAATAACTTTTCTTCATTTAGTTCAAAACAGCCTATTAGCGATCTACACTCCCCCCCATACAAAGNCATACAAAGCTTCATATGGAGCCATCTAAATGCTTACCTAATAACTATTATTATAGGAAAATTCTATCAAGGAAATATGATCATCCCAGCCTCCTCCAAAGTCTAAAATATTGGCATGCAACATATCATCAAGCATCTGAATGGTGCCCACCTGTCCATCTATCGCGACCCCAACATGGACCCCAGATATAACACAAGACCTAGAATGGTGAATAGCTACAAGCTAACCCATGTTACATGCATGACATAATTTATAGCATAAAAAGAGTTGAAATTCAAACATAATATAAGGCATAAGCAAAAGTATAGAATATCATAAAATGAAACGAGACTCCAAGTTAACGCAACTAGATATCTAACATCACTGTCTGAAAAGCCTCTAGTTATAAGGATGAGCTATTGGGACAAGCCCACAACTAATTCCTCTATGTTTGAAACTATAAGTCATGAAAATAAAACATAAGACTAACTGATGTCCTCGGATGATAAGGACTCACCCAAAGCTGAGGCTAGGCTAAATGGGAGTAGAAGCGGCTCGAACATCGCGGTTGAGACTGATCACTTGAACCTATATCATAGCACGATATAGCATAAAAGTATATAATCAATACTTTGAATGTACTGAGTAAGTAGGACAAGTAAACATGATAGTAAAATGATATTCTGAAATCATGAGTATAAGATAAAGATAAGATAAAACATGAGTGTCTAATCATGAACTGAGAATAAGGGCTCAAGGTTTTCATAACCAAATAATAAGGCTGGACATGATTGAAATCATAAGTAAAGCCTCAAAAAGTGCATATTAAGCCAATGTATCATAAGTCATATTATTGTGAAGCATAACATGAATATGTGTTAAAAATCATGGAATAGTGGGAGATTCTTATTATCGACATACTCTAGGTGGGCATGCATGGAGTCTAGCTTATAACCCTAGCTAGGAGGTGTGTCCATACCTTGCCAAGGAAATGAACCATGAAGGAATGATATCAGTCATAAGCCTAGAGCATAAGGAAGGCACTCTCAACTAGCGAGGACTCCTTAGGTTAGGGGAGAGGGAGACACTCTCAATTGGCTAGGACCCGTCATCATATGGAGGCACGTAGTTGTGGGACTTAGATTGTCCAGAACACTTATCTGCTAGGTGCTAACTACTACTCCCAAAATATACATAGTGCTCATATCTTAATCATGAAACATACTTAGTTTTGCATAGGCTAGTTACAAATCATGGTATTCATAAATTTCATAACATACGTGAACTAGCCATTAAAATAATGCCAGAGACCGACTATAAAAGATAAGCTTGAGAGTCGTGAACTTCATGCATAATTGAATAATTCACATAACTTGAAAGTATAGATTTATAAGAGTCTATAGTAGAAAACATGCAATTATCTTCATAAAACATTGTTTAGATCATGAGAGAATCAAAATAAAAAGATATCATAAAGTTTTCATTAAATTAGGTCTAACCCTAGAATTTCAATAAAATCATAATTGGAGACTTGAATTCATGTAATGGAGATTGGATTGGGAATGAGGGTTGAAAAAATCCCCCATTCATGACCCCATATACCTGGCTTGAAGAGTTTCTTGACTTGATTTGGAGACCTAAGAGAAATTGTGAAGAAGAAGATGAAGAACCTAGCTTTTTCTTGAAAGATGATTTCCAACATACTGTGTTTGAAGAGAATGAGGGTTTAAGCTATGTAAAACCCCTTAATAAACCCAAAAGATATCACTTAGGAGTTAAAAGCTTAAAAAGTTATGGGAATGTCCTTTGGAAATCATATTTAAAAACTGATCGACAGTGATAACGAGCCACACCACCAGTCATTAGTTGTCACCACGACTCATGGTGAACATTCATTGCTTGGTCCCTAAAATTTACATGTTTTATCATTCATCCCATGACTAGTCAGAATGAGTCATTACCTAAACCTATGATCCATTACTTCTTCCGTGGTCACCACCGTCACACTTGAACAACTTCTGAAAGTCCTCCAACAACTCATCTTAATGACTCATTAAAAGGACTAACGAGTTGTCCTGTCACTCGTTAGATCTGGATGAAAATTTCACCAAATATCAGGACCTCCTCAGGATGGGTCAACCAATGACCCGTTGGATCATATAACGACCCGTCTCTTGGGTCGTTCTGTAGTCTAGTGCTAATCTCTACTGGTCTGTGTTCTATATCAAGAATATGACCTTAGAGTCTTTTGGAGTGTTACATTAACTCCCTATTGGGGACATACATCCTCCAATGGAGACTAATAATGTTGAAAAGATAGGAAAAGAGCTGTAATTCCAAAATGAAAGGTATAGACTGAAAACTAGTGGAATAATTGACTCTGAATTGAAATACATGACTGAACTGAATTCATGAAACTTACGTACATACTAAAACATGAAAATAACTATGAGACATGAAACTGATTAACATACAGAGGAGAAAACTAGTACCTCAAGCTGGAATTGAACTGGAAGGGAAAAGATGCAGGTATCTAGCTATTATATCTACTTTGTCTTCCCACGTAGCCCACTCAACTAGATCATTTCTCCATAAAACCTTCACAAATCTACCTCCTTGTTACTCAACTTATGAACCTTATAATTAAGGATCTCAACCGAAACCTCTTATAGTTAAGGATATCCTTCACACAAATGCTCTCTACTAGACAACTAGATCTGAATCACTAATGTACTTTTTCTATAAGAACACATGAAAACTGAATGCACTGATACTAACTTCGTGGCTAACTCCAACTCATAGGTCACATTTCTAATGCGCCTCAGAATTCGAAAAAGACCAACATATCGGGGACTAAGTTTCCCCTTCATGAAAAACCTCATCACTCCCTTCATGGGTGACATTATCAGAAATACCCAATCATCCACATTAAACTTAAGCTCTCTCCTTCTCACATCTACATAGGATTTCAGACGGCTTTGAGCTATTTTCAGCCCTTCCTTGATAAGTTGAACCTTCTCCATACATTCATGAACTGAATCTGTCCCTATTAACGTGGTTTTGCTACGTCAAACCATCTAATAAGTGACTTGCACCTCCACCTATAAAGAGCCTCAAACAGTGCCATTTGAATCCTAAAGTTGTAACTGTTATTATAGGCAAACCAATGAGAGGAAAGTGATAATCCCAACAACCTTTGAAATCAATCACACAAGCTCTCAATATGTATCCGAGGTCTGGATGGTCCGCTCAGCCTAACCATCCATCGGCGAGTAAAAAGCTATGCTAAGCTTGTCCAGAGTACCAAGGCTCTTCTGAAATGACTTCCAAAACTATGAAGTGAACTGAGTACCCCTATTTGAGATGATAGAAAATAGAACTCCATGAAACCGGACTAAGTCCTGAATGTAGAGCCTAGAATAATCCTTGATTGAATTCGTAGTCTTGACTAGTAAGAAATATACTAATTGATCATCCAATCTACAATCACACATATAGAATCATGTTGTTGGCGTGTATGGGAAAAACCTGTAATGAAGTTCATACTTTTCTCTTCTCAGTTCTAAGTAGGAATACTGATATCCGGTAGCATACCTCCTGGTCTTTGATGCTCAACCTTCACCTGCTGGCAATTCGGACACTTAGCCACAAACTCAGCAATGTCCTTCTTAATGCCATTCCACAAACAGATTTCCTGAATATCACAGTATATCTTGGTGGAATCTTTATAGATAGAATATCGAGAGCTGTAAGCCTCTCTCAACATACGCTCTCTTAAGTCAACCACCTCCAGAACACATAGTCGGCCTTGATATCGGAGAAGGCCATCTCCCCCTTGGGAGAAAACCTCCATTTTCTATTTTGGATCGCTTTTTTAAGCTTGACCAAAATAGGATCCTCATCATTCCTATTTTCAACATTTGACACCAAATAAGATTCTGGACCATTCAGCACGGTAGTACCACTATCCAATGAATCGGTAAGGCGAACCACAAAGTGAGCGAGCCTATGAACATCTTTCACCAATTATTTCCTCCCATCCTCAACAAGATACATACTTTTCATGGACAACCTACTAAGAGAATCTTCCACTACAGTAGTGTAATACCTCAAAATTTCCTAAGACTAAATCCAGGAATTTAAAAATACAAGTTGGCAGAAATCTGGAAAATTATCATAGAATGGGTCATGCAATGGATCGTTGGTCCCACTAATGATACATAGGAGGTTTTCATGGTGAGGTAAATCAAGGTCGATGTTGGGAGTAACAGGTCAAGGAACGACCCGTGGTTTGATGTCACGAGTCATTGTTTGTGGTTATGGTGAGACTGGTCCTTAGCCTAGGAGGAAGTAACGGGTTGTAGGATGATCCATCGTTAGTAACAATGGATCGTGGTAAGTAATCATGGGAAGGATCCGGAGAATTCTCCAAGAAAGGTGATGGCTGGAAATCAAGATTCGTTGGAAGTAGGCACGAGTCGTGTTGTGGCTCGTGGGGAAGTCTAGGTGCAGGTCGTCAGGGAGAAATAATAGGAAGGTTCAACGGACTGTACCTTGTTGTAATGACTGGTCCTGTCAAGTTATGGGATTAGAATCTGAAAGGTTAAGAAATCACAGTGGATGTAATGGATGAATACCACGAGTCGTGATATCCTGGTACGACCCGTAGGATCGATAATTGTTAGTGCCAGTGGAAAATCTCTCTCTAAATCATGGAAATTCCTATGTTGATTCTATGGGATTTTAACCCAATGCATGAAATTCCTAAATTTTCTATATGGGTAAGATCTAAATAAGTTTTTATTATTGAATTATGAATCATGGGAAAGTTTTACGTTGTTTTCCATTAAAATCATGTTTCAAGCTTTATAAATTTAAATGCCCATTTATAGGAAGTTTATGGAAGTTGATATTTATGATAAATGTTAATGTATGATGAGATATTATTTTTGAAAATCATGTTTTCAAGTTACCCATGTTTATAATCATGTTTTCAAGGAACTTGAGTATTTTCAAGCATGTTAAAGTATTGGGCAATGCCCACATGTTTAAGTATGATTTATGATTTATGGTATGGATTTCATGATTGACCGATTTATGACATTGGCTGATTCATGGGCCCTTGATTCATGGCTAAACATGTATGTAAATAGGGATCAATGATTTTAATGTTTATTTGGCCATGAATATCATGAATGATGTTTATGATTTACATACAAGCCTAATGTGCATGTTTTTCGGAGCAATGTCAAGCACCGAGTGGCCCGACGTTCAAAGGACTACGTTGATGGCCTATAAATATGTGCCACCGTAGGTTCATATTGATACATTACAATGTTAATGGATCCCCTATTTCGTGATATCCATACTGCACGTAAATCGCCTGGCAAGCCTGAGACGACTCTGTCCACTTGAGTGAGATAGTTAGAGCATCATGTAAGGCTCTACCTTGATGGTTTCGGTTATGATGAGTCCTCCCACTTTTCCTCATGATTTACGCATGGTTATGTTCATATTATTTTGGGCTCAAGTCACATTTAATGAAGCTTTCCTCCTATTATTATTATTATGATTGATTTACAAATGTTTTGAAAATCTTGAACCTTATGTTTCATTATTATATTTATGTTATGAGCATGTTGTCCTACTCTTGTGATCTTTTGTATGGATTTAAAATGTTTGTTTTACTTACCTTGCATACTCGGTACATTCCATGTACTGACCGCATACTCTATGTTGTATTATTTCATGATACATACTCCAATCTTCAGACCCAGCACCGTCATTAGCTCATTCCCGGAGTTAGCATCTAGTTTAGTGGTGAGTCCTTAGCTATTAAGGACCAGTTGATATCAGTTATCCTTTATGTTCAGTTTTCCAGACCTGTTGGGGTTAGTTTGGGGTATTATCCCATCAACCTATCAGATATGTTAGAGGCTTTCAGACTATGTGAAGTATTCAACTGTCATGTATGAAGTGCATTTCAGTTCCTATGTTATGTCATCACTATGCTTCCGCTATGTTATTATGTTGAGTATTCCTCTTTATTTGATTGAGTTAGATGTATGTTCATGCCATGGGTCAACTTGGAGTCTCTTGGGGCTCCTTGTCCTGTGTTGCAATCCAAGTCTATGTTCGTGTTGTGACAACTTGGTATTAGAACGATAGGTTCGAAGTGTCCTAGGGTGTCTGAAAGAAGTGTTGAGTAGAGTCTTTTTCGTGAGTGTGAAGCGCGCCACACTAATGACGAAGAGGCTACAAGATGTTTAGGAAATGTTCCCTGTATTCATGATATATGTCATGCGATCAAATGTCTCCCTATCCTTCTAACTCATGCTATATGTGATTGCAGAATCATGGCTCCCCGCAGATATAATGGCAGGAGGAATGGGAATGGAAACAACCATGAGGATTGCAACGGAGATGGCACCAACAAGCCCCACCAGTCCAGGAGCACCATGCACCGGAGCCGGTGCCCATGCTGAATTCCGGGCAACAATTCAGATGCTAGTACAGGCCTTGACCGCTTAGGTCAACCATCAAGAAGTGGCGTATGTCCCGCAAAATGGGAATGCGGTGGTAGCACAAGTCATAGATTTCGTAAGGATGAACCCACTAGAGTTTCTTAGGTCCAAGGTGGACGAGGATCCACATGAGTTTATCGATGAGATTGTGAAGATCACCCAAGTCATGGGGGTGAATGGAGTAGAGTGTGCTGCGTTGGCCTCATATCAGTTGAAGGGGGTCGCACACATTTGGTTTCGATAGTGGAAGGATAGTAGCGCAGCCGGAGTAGGCCCTATCAGTTGGGAGGAGTTTCACATTGCTTTTCTAGACTGATTTTTCCCTCGAGAGATAAGGGAGTTGAAGGCAGTTGAGTTCGTGAATCTCATGCAGGGGATGAGGACTCTACAAGTGTATTCCCTTAAGTTCACTCACTTATCAAAGTAAACCCCAAATTTAGTGGTCGATCAGATGGCGCGAGTGAGCATGTTTGTTCATGGGGTGGCGAACTATTTGGACAAAGATTGCAGGACCGCTATGCTCCACCAGGATATGAATTTCCCTCAGATAGTCTTATACGTCCAGTAGATAGAGGAGGAGCATATGAGGGAGACAAAGGCCAAAAGGGCCTGGACAGGCAGCTATGGGTTCACTCAGCAGAGATCCAACGGTGGTCACCTCCATCAGATACAACAAAGGTCACTAGACCCAGCACCATTTTCAGCTAGTGTTCCATCCAGGCCCAAGGGTGATCAGAGGAGCAGGATCTTAGGTTCAAGGGATCAGAGGATCATGTAGGCAGAGCACACATTTTCGGCCTGCGGGAAGTGTGGCAAGAGTCATATCGGGAAGTGGTTTCTCGGCTCAAATATCTGTTATGGGTGCGGTAGATCCGGCCACATGGGTCGAGCGTGTACATTGGCTAGAGAGGGTGATGGTAGAGATCGTGCACAAACTACCAGGTCAGCAGTAGCTCCAACATGCTCGGCTCCGCAGGGGGCATCCACTAGTGTTGGTGGAAGGCAGCGCCAAAACTGATTCTATGCCCTCGCCTCATGTCAGGAGCAAGAGACTTCACCGGATGTGCTTACTTTTTTTATGTATCTCTCTTAAAGAAGTGTTTGGGTGATCCAACTCTAGTGGTCCTGATGGATAGTGTCGGTGTGAAAGACAGCCTTAGTTATGAGGAGATTCCGATGTAAATCCTGGATCTTCAAGTTCGAAGGCTAAGGAAATAAGAAGTAGCTTCAGTCAAGGTTTTGTGGAGGAATCATCACGTTGAGCGAGCTACATGGGAAGCTGAAGCAGACATGATAGCTATATACCCACATTTGTTCTACACCGGCATCATTCCAGCTTGAGGTATCAGTTCTTACCCTAAAACTCTATTCAGTTTAATGTTCAGTTCATGTACCTTAGTTTATCTCATGTATATGGATGTATGTATGATTCATGAATTCGGTTCATCCATGTAGTTTGAATTGGAGTAGTCATTCCGTCAGTTTTCATCTTAAGTGATCAGTATTTGAGTATGATGATTGCATTATCTAGTTTCTGTATGCTTTCCCACATCCGAGGACGAATGTTTCCAAGGGCGAGATATTGTAATACCCCGCAAGTGCCTAAGACTAAACCCGGGAATTTAAAAATGGAACTTGGCAGAAATCTAGAAAATTATCACAAAACGGGTCATGTAACGGATCATTTGTCCCACCAACGATCCGTAGGAGTTGTTCATGGTGAGGTACAACAAGGTCGAAGTTGGGAGTAACGGGTGAAGGAACGACCCATGGTTTGATGTCATGATTCATTGTTTGTGGTCGTGGTGAGACTGGTTCTTGGCCTAGGAGGAAGTAAGGGGTCGTAGGAAGACCTGTAATCAATAACAACGGATGAGCCCGCAAGTGTACGGGTCGTGCAAGTAATATAGTGGCTCTTTTTAAGAACCGGAATGTCGAACCCACAAGGACAGGACTACGGGGTGAAACCTT
>JACEIK010002510.1:75051-97995 GCA_018107945.1 Datura stramonium
CACATCACCACTCGAAGTGGTAGTTGTGAGGCTAAGTTGAGTTAAATGATTAGGTGCACGAGAGTCCCTACTCATTTCCACGTAAACCACATCCACGTAAATAATTGCCCACGAACTAGAATTAGTATCCTCGCTCACAATGACGCAGTGAGGCTAGTTTGTCGTGTATAGAGGCTCAAAAGGCCATGAACATGCAATTCTAATTATGTGAGACGACAATTGATATTTTCATACTTAACCCATTGTAGTTCGTAATAGCACATGATTATCTGGTTTTAACTCTATGTTGCTCCTAGAGTGAATTCAAAATATGTCGTTGACCAAAAGTAGATTTAATTAAACCTTCTCGAAAACTTTTATAATCAACATTTTCAGTATTTAATATCACACCTGAATTAGATAGTTAGAGGAATGGGTCTAGTCCCTGTGGGTTTGACATTCCGGTTCTTAAAAAGAGCCACTATATTACTTGCACGATCCGTACACTTGCGGGGACCGAACACGTATATCTATTCCTCCTTAGATAATGGCCCTAGTCGAGTTAGAGGAGTTCAAAGAGCAGTCGAAAAACCTTTTAGACTAGGGATTCATCAGACCAAGTAAATCCCCATAGGATGCACAAGTTCTCTTTATCCGAAAGAAAGATGGTTTTGTTCGTATGTGTATCGATTACCGACAATTGAACAAGGTCACTATCAAGAATAGGTATCCACTCCCCAGAATTGATGATTTGTTTGACCAGCTTCAGGGTGCTAAGTTCTTGTCAAAGATAGATCTTCAATCCGGATACCATCAGCTCAGGGTTTGGGAGAGTGACATCCTGAAAACAGCCTTAAGGACGTGGTATGGTCATTATGAGTTTGTAGTTATGTCTTTTGCACTAATAAATGCTCCTACAGCTTTTATTCACTTGATGAACAGGGTGTTCAAGCCATACTTAGATATGTTCGTGATTGTGTTTATAAACGACATCTTGATATACTCTTAGAGCAAAGAGGAGCATGCCGCTCATTTGAGGGTGGTGCTACAGACTATCAAGGATTGCCAATTATATGCCAAATTCAGCAAGTGTGAGTTTTTGTTTAACTCATTGGTATTTTTGGGCCATGTGGTATCAAGTTAAGGCATAAAGGTGGACTCTCATAAAATAGAGGCGGTGAAGAATTGGCCTAGACCGGTGAATCCTTCAGATATCAGGAGCTTATTGGGCTTATCCAGTTTTTATCGGAGATTTGTTGAGGGATTTTCATCTATTTTGGTGCCACTGACCAAATTGACCCAAAAGAAAGTGAAATTCCAATGGTCAGATTTTTGTGAGAGGATCTTTTAGAAGTTGAAGACTGGACTCACCTCCGCACCGGTGCTAACCCTACCTAAGGATACCGATAGATTTGTGGTGTATTGCAATGCTTCTAGGATCCGTCTTGGTTGTGTGTTGATGTAACATGGTAAAGTGATAGCATATGCTTCCAGGTAGCTGAAGGTTCATGAGAAGAATTACCCGACCCATGATCTTGAATTAGCGGTGGTGGTATTCCCCTTGAAGATTTGGAGACACTATTTGTATGGGGTCCATATAGATGTGTTTACAGACCAAAAAAGCCTACAATATGTGTTTACCCAGAAGGACCTAAATCTGCATAAAAGGAGGTGGTTGGAGCTACTCAAGGATTATTATATGAGTGTCCTTTACCATCCGGTCAAGGCTAATATATTAGCAGACACTTTTAGTAGGCTTTCTAAAAAGAATATGTCCCATGTATATAAAGGAAGGAAGGAGCTGGTGAAAGATGTGTAGCGACTGCTACGGTTTGGGAGTTTGTTTGGTTGACTCAACTGATGGCGGTGTTATAGTTTAGAACAGGTCAGAATCATCCTTGGTGACTGATGTGAAAGCTAGACAAGCCAAGGACCCTATTTTGGTAAAGTTTTAAGGAAGCCATTTAGAATTAGAAGGTAGAGGTCTTCTCCAAAGGGGGAGATGGTATGCTTCGATATCAGGGTCGCTTGTGTGTTCCATACATTGATTATTTGAGAAATCGAGTGTTGGATGAGGCTCACTGTTCTAGATATTTGATACATCCAGATGCCATCAAGATTTACCGTGACCTATGGGAAGTCTATTGGTGGAAAGGAATGAAGAAGGACATCGTAGAATTTGTAGCTAAGTGTCCAAATTGTCAGCAAGTGAAGGTTGAGCATCAGAGATCGGGAAGTCTGCTTTAGGACATCCGTATCCCTACTTGGAAGTGGGAGGAGATTAATATGAACTTCATCACAGGGTTGCCTCACACTCGTCGACAATATGACTCCATTTGGGTAGTCGTGGATAGGTTGACCAAAGCCACCCATTTCCTACCAGTAAAAATAACTAATTCAGTGGAGGATTATGCCAAACTATACATTCGAGAGCTAGTTCGATTGTATGGAGTGTCGTTGTCTATCGTATCAGACAGAGGTACTCAGTTTACTTCTCAGTTTTGGAGATCATCTAAAAAGGGACTTGGTACTCAGATTAAACCTAGCACAACATTTCACCTGCAAACGGATGGTCAGGTGGAGCAAACTATTCAAACTATCGAGGATATGTTGAGAGCGTGTGGAATTGGATTCAAGGGTAGTTGGGATGATCATTTTCCTCTCATTGAGTTTGCGTACAACAACAACTATCATTTCAACATTCGTATGGCTCCGTTTGAGACTCTCTATGGGCAGAGGTGTAGATCACCTATTGGATGGTTTATAGTTGGTGAAGCTATGATGATAGGTCCAAATTCAGTCCATGAGGCCATGGAGAAGATTCAACTTATAAGAGACAAATTGAAAACAGCTCAAAGTCGCCAAAAGTCCTATGTGGATGTGAGGAGGAGAGAACTTGAGTTTGAAGTCAATGATTGGCTGTTCCTAAAGGTGTCTCCCATGAAGGGAGTGATTTGGTTTCGAAAGAAAGGGAAACTCAGTCCCCGTTATGTTGGCCCCTACTAGATTGTGAAATGGGTTGGCGAGGTAGCATATGAATTGGAGTTGCCGTTAGAATTATCTTCAGTCGATCTAGTTTTCTATGTATCATTCTTAAGGAAGTGTTTGGGTGATCCAACTCTAGTTGTTCCGGTGGAAACCTTAGTTATGAAGAAGTTTTGGTAGAGATACTAGATTGATAGGTCTGTAAGCTAAGGAACAAAGAAGTAGCTTCAATCAAGGTTTTATGGAGGAATCAGCATGTTGAGGGAGCTACATGAGAAGCCGAAGCAGCTCTAATGGCTAGATACCCATGTCTATTACCTTCCGGCTCAGTTTCAACTTGAAGTTTTTAGTTTCATGTTCAGCTCATGTACCTCAATTTCTTTCATGTAAATGGATGCATGTGTAGTTCGAGAATTCAGTTCAGTAATGTAGTTTAAATCAGAGTTAGTCATTCCATTAGTTTTCAGCTTATATGATCAGTATTTGAGTATGATGATTGCATTTCTCTTCTTTTTGTTTTATTTCAACATTCGAGGATGAATGTTTCCAAGGGGGAGATATTGTTATAACCCAAAAGCCCTAAGATCAGACCCCGGGGGTTGAAATGGAGAAAACAGGATTTTCCGCACCAGGTCATAGAAAGAGTCATCCTGTGGCCTGTCAGGAGGACCACGAGTCGTAAGTGACTCGTGGTGAGGAGTTTTGACTTCATTGGAAATTTTCAAGATGTGGTGACCACGGGTGATACCACGAGCCATGGTCAGCCCCACGAGCCGTTAGGTCACCTGTGGTCAAGGGCAGTTGAAGGATAAAGGATGGGCCAGCAGTGTACCTCACGTCTAGACACCACGAGTCATGGTAAATGCCACAATTCGTTAGGTGAGTCATGGTCGGCAGTTGGTTAAGGATTAAATGTTTTCAACGAGAGGTGACCATGAGTCATGGTCACCCATGACGAATTGTTAGGTCCCTCTTTCAAGTTCTTCTCAATTCTTTCCTGGGTAATCAGAGAAGTTGTAGAATCAAATTCTCTCAGGTATGTAGGGTATGAATGGGTAAAATTGTTCACACACATGCCCAACTCTACACTAATTCATGAAATTCCATTGAAAATCCTATGGGATTTTATTCCAATTCTTTTGAAATCCTTATGATCTATCTATGGGTTAATCCCTCTCATGTATAAATTCATGATTTACGAATCATGGGAAGATTTTGTAACTATTTCAATTATAAACTTATGGATTTAAATTTCTACAAAACTATGCCCAATTATGTATGTTTCTTGATAAATCAAGTTATGATTCCATTTTGATTTTTATGTTCATTAACCCATTATGATTTAGATTTATGATATGATTTATCTCAAATACTTACCATTTATTTGTATAGATGTTTTACAAGTATGCATGAATTTCATGATTTACGGATTTATGATTATGGACGACTCACGAGCCTTATTTCATGGCTAGTTCAGGTATTTCAAACATGCTTATGATTATCATGATTTTAAATAGCCTATGGATATCATGTATATTATCCTATGAGCACTATATATGTTTTGGGAGTAGTATTTAACACCGAGTAGACTCGAGGTCCAAGCATACCCCGAGTCTTAGAACTACGTGCCAATGTAGCCATGATGGGACCTCCATGATACTGTCCCCATTGTCAAAATGGGCCCTCTGTTGTGATATCACACCTCTTTCATGGTTCTACCCTTGGCAAGGTACGAACACTCTCTCGACTAGGGGTTTACAGGTCGAGCTCCATGCGTGCTCATATGGGGTATGTGATTATATACATTGGCTCAAGTCATGTTAAATAAAGTTTTTTCTCTTATGATTATGAAAGATTTACAAATGTTTTGAAAACCTTGAGCCTTACGTTTGCATTATAATATTTATGTTACGATCAAGTTATACTACTCTTATGAACTTTTATGTATTTTAACTATCAATTTTACTTACCTTGCATACTCAATACATACCACAGACTGATCGCATATTCTATGTTGTATCGTCTCATGATACAGGTTCGAGGGATATTTCTCAGCAGCACCCTTAGCCCCTAATTTTCCACTCAAACCTATCCAGTTAACATTGGTGAGTCCTCATCCTCTGAGAGCATTCAATATCCGTAATTGTTATATCTCTCTTCAGTTTCAGACTTGTTAGGTTAGTTGGGGGTATATTCCCATCAACCCATTTGATATGTTAGAGGCATTCAGACTTTATGTAGTAATCAGCTTGTCATATATGATGTGAATTCCAGTTCTGATGTTATGTTATGATTAGACTTTCGCTATATTTATTATGTTAAAACATCCGCTTTTAATGATTGAGTTAGATGTATGTTCATGCCATAGATCGACTTGGAGTCTCTCAGGGCTCCTTGTCCCGTGTCTCGATCTGGGCCTATGTTCGGGTCGTACACTGACCGGAAACTCCCACTTTGCTAGACAAGTCTCTCACTTGAACTAAGTGAGAAACGAAGACTTTGGACACCATCTTCTAGGCCTTAAGATATGAAATGAACTTACCTTTCGGTGTAGCAGTGTTGCTTTATATTCTAGAATTGGTTCGTTTAGAAATTGGAATATGAAAATCTTTGCTCGACAATCAACATTAGCATAACACACTGTTAACCAATCTATGCTAATGATGACATCAAACTCAACCATTTCTAGGTCAACTAGACCAGCTAATATATATCTGTCATAAACTCGAACCATATTCCCAAGGTACACGTTTTTAGCTAACATAGATTCGCCAATTGGCATAGACACAACAAACAACTTACCTAACAATTCAGGATATATCTCAAACTGACTCCCTATTAGAGGAGTAACATAGGAATGGGTAGATACTGGATCAATCAAAGAATAAGTGGAATATTATAATCAAAGTACTTATAACAACATTTGGTGATGACTCCTTTGGCGACATCTCAAAAATTATAAACGGTTCTGCACTATCCCTAACGCAGAAGCTTCCCCCCTCATACTCTAACCAAAGCCTGTTGCAAGTTCAGTGCTGGGCTTGGGAGGTCGAACTATGGGTGATAATGATACTACTAAACTTTTTGGGTGTGTCGTATCACCTATGGTCCTCATCCAACACTATCGCATATAATAGCCAGGCTATACACACTAATAGCATACATCCTTTCCTAGACGGCATTACCCTGGATAACTCTTAAAACACTGAGCATATGGGGGTATTGGAGGTCTCTCCTAACGTTGGCAACCAGATGGAGCTGAACTTTAGTCTCTCTTCGGTCCTCGTAACTGAGGTGTAGCAATCTCCGTAGGTTGAGTTGGCAATCTGGGCGACCGAACCCCGAGTCTCCTCTAGACTCTTTTTAAGATCTTATAGTTCTGGCCATATATCTCTGCTCCTGACCCCTACAAGTGTCACGAATTTATTGAATCAAATCCTTGGCCCTCTGAGCAAAGGCTTGCATCCAGGCAATGTCCATATTATACTGAGTGGAAACTTCTAAGAATTTACGAGCTATATGAGTTCCTATTCTAGCCACAAACCTATGAACTCAGGCCGTCAAAGTCGACACCATATATGGAGCGCATATATAGCCAATGAACTAAATCTGAGGGTATAATCTCGCACCCTATTGCTGCCCTACTGCAAGTGTATAAATTGTTCCACTCAGGCCTCTTGGAGTTCCTATGGTAGGTACTGAACAATAAAGGCCTTTGAGAACTCGTCCCACTCAGCTAGAGGTGCATATGCTCTCCTATCTTGGATCCAAGATTTATACCATAGAATAACTACTCCATGTAGCCTAAATGCTGCTAGCTCCACACCCTTTTCTATCGAAGCTCACATCACCCATAATACTCGGTACATATGACTAATAAAGTCCTAAGGATCCTCATCTGGATCAGACCCTGTGAAAGTTACAGGACTCGAGCCAAAAATATCGCGGGCTCTAGAATTCTCGGACGCATTTCCCTTGGCTCCTTCCAATGCCATAACTTCTCGCTCCATGCCCACAGCTATCCAGGTCAATAAATGGACTATGTCCCTGTTACCTTTCCTCTTTGGTACTGCCCAGAGGATCAACCACTTTGTCCCCCTTTGGTGGTACAGGGCCCGGGGGTGCTGGGCATCTCTCTGTTGTAGCTCCTACTGGAGCTGGAGGGGCTATCACTTGGGGAAGCTAGAGACACACTCTGTGCCTCCGATCTCTCTCCCTATTTGGGAAGAGGGAAACTAGTACCCTCACCACTTTTTGTGCTAATCAATCTCGTAGTCATCTGCCTCATCACATGCATACTCTTAAACAAAAGCAAAATTACTTCAGATAACACTTACAACCTTACTATATAGCACGATCTAGTAATGAATAAAGTGAAACAACTCCTAAATGCCCTGTAGCCTCCTAATTTTAATTATGGTGCACAACATACCCTTAAGAAAGACTCTAGCAGATACGACTTTGTGGACACCTTAAGGCTTGACTATGCTTTGATACAAAGTTTGTCACGCCCCAACATTATGGTAGGGCGCGACTAGCACTCTTCTCCAAGTGATTGAGAAGCTAGCCATATAACTTTTGATCTATAACCCTTAGGCCAACATAATCGATTTTCATACTCAACTAAAGAAAAAAAATGGACCGGCTAGGTCTCAACAAACATATTAATGATAGAATGCTAATAAGGCTATGATAACACCTGAAAAGAACTGTCGAAGGCCAGCAAGGACACACACCGAACTAAAACTACACAACTGTACAACTAGTCCTCGAAAATAAATGCACGGAATAGGGCCTCGACCTACCCATATTGTACACAAAACTCAAAATAACCAAACCAGACACATGGCTCCTGAAAGAAAGGAGCATACCAACTCTCTACTAGAACAAGGCTCCTAGTACTACGAAATGCACTGGTAGGTATGACTGAAAATTGTAAATAAAATAATGCCAAAGATAAAGTGAACTAGAGATGGAAATAAACACAACCTGACACTTTGAAACCTATAAACATATACCATGGAAAATAATAGTGAACATAACTCAAAAGATATGGTAGAGATTGATAATCTGTAACTCTATAGCTTGATACCATATATGCAGACTCTGTGCATGAGTATAACGTTACTGACTCTAATGCCCACACTTCCGATACATGGACCGGAGTTTATGAGAATTGACTTAGTATCTATCTAATAATTGGACCAAGATTTAAGTATGGCTGCCTAATACTTGTACTAGGACTTTAAGTGTTGCCTAATACTTGTAACAAGAATTTATACGGCGAACCTGATACTTAGAACAAGATTTTCATATATAATCTTTCACATAATTAACATTTGATACTTTGACCATAGAGGTCATGCGGCATCGCATAATAAACCATATGATACTTGGATCATACAGGACATGCGGTAAATAAATGCAAATCATACAAATGAGTAAATTAATACTTAGATGAGCAATTGAATACTGCAATATAACTGATATAGAGGATGGGTCCAAATAGGGGGACCAACTAAATGTAATACCCCTAGTAACTGAGAAGGGAACATAAAAGATATCTTGACTTGGAAGCTTAACGTAGATATGATACTCGAGGAAAATGACACTGGACCTCGCTTACGAGTTCTTAGAATGAACTTTCATACTTTGAACAAACTATGCAATACATGGACTCCACTTGAATACCTGGATTCAACTTAGAAAGTTTAGGCTCAATTTGAACTAAACTTTGAGTACTTACGCTTAATTATACATACTTACCATTGACGTTCGTTTAACTTAGAACTCAATAGCCCAGTAACTTGTCGATATCTTATGGAATAGGAATTATGGAATCTCTTTTAGTCATTAAGTGCCTTAAAACATATACATATATAGGTATTAGACCATATTAAATAATTGTCACATCAATACCCTCGTTAATCCTTACTAGGTTGACGTTAGTTCTTAGCTTATGTTGTTCCCATTTGTCGTCTTAGCTCCATTTTCAATTCAATAACACAAATAGAACTTCAACATGATCAACATAATACATAACATAATGTAAAAGACCAGCTAACAATGCCCACACTGAGGGGTCTTCAACTCGGTGCAAAGCTACAACGACAATCAACACGATATTACATTTCTAGATGTAAATGGAACACTTATCTTCAATTAAAATAGACCTTAAAGTTTAAATATATCTTTACACACTGCCTCAACACACATAAGTAACTTTCTAGCTTTTTCAACTTATAACTTATGAATCTTTCTTGAAAGAACGATGGACGAGGTGCCTTATATACCTTGTTCTGACAAGCTTTCTTTAGTCGCTTCTTTCCTTCAACAAATAGCATGTATCCCCTTTAAATACTTGATTTTATAGCCAAGTGATAAGGCTATTTCATGCCAGTATATCAAGCCAAATTGTAACACCGCATAGTAGCCACAACAACGACAACACAAGGCAACATTTTAGCATAATTTAAAACTTGTTCTACACACTTTTAAGGACAGAATGGAAGTAGGAAATTTCCTAAATTCCTTTGTAACAAACTCCCATCAACATGGAGTGTATTTCTAGTAACACCAACTACAACAACATTCAAAAATTAGCAGTAACCTTCAGTAAGACTTGGCTCCCAACCTCTAGTTTCAAGCTACGATTCTTACATGTTGAAGGAGTAGAATTGTTACCTTTTCCCTTGCATTGTGATTCCTCCAATTTTCGAGAAAAGTTCAAGCCGTCTACATATCTTGATACATCTGAACTCGACAAAAAAACCTTTATGAAAATTAGGTGTTAAGATCAATTATTAAGTTTGGAATGTACATTGGATGTGAATTAAGGTCATAAGGAACCTCTAGGATAGAGTTAAGTTGAGAGCTTTCCTACCTATTGAGTTTTCATGTAAGTTCATACAAGGGTCAACTTTAAATGACCATAACTCCCAATCTACTAAAACTTTTTGAGTGATTTAACCCTTCAAATTGAATCCCTTGAGTCTTCTTTCCAACGCATACAACCGTTCATGAATAAGAGGCCGGAGAAAAATGGTATGGGAATTTTGCAAAGGCAGTAGGAAGGAAGGCACATTGTAAGGCACGTAACGCTCGACCATAAAATTTAGAGAATCTTTTTATTAGGTATGGTTCCTTGGGAGGCACCCCACACCTAGGACCAAACTTCATAAGAAAGAAATTCTTCAAAGTGGAGCTATGGCAGGCGCGATGCCCCGGAGGCTGAATTCCAGAAGAATCAGGATTGGGCTATGGCTGTGGCACTACTCCAGGCCTTTTCCGGACCCTATTTCTATATATATCTTATGTTTTTAGTTGGAAATCATTCCTAACATTAACCATAAGATAGCCAAACATTTATACTTTATATTCTCCCTACATTTCACGATTTTGAAGAGGAATTAAGCTCTCGAAACATCTCTAATCATAAGTTCCTCAAAGGTAAGTCTTCTCCTTCATTCCTAAGATTAATATAATGATTTCCTAACCCTAAGATATGGGTTTTAAGGCAATTATTGATGCAAAACACTAGGAACCATTGAGAACATTTCATCTCTGAACCTCAAGAACAACCTATGAGTTCCAAGACTTGAAATCTTGAATACCCCTCTTTCCTCCAAGGAAAGAAACTCTCCTAAGACCTTACATAAGTATTCTAAGGTTAGGACTCAATGGGATGGTGATAGGAAGACACGAGTTCATATGATGACCTAGGGTTAGGGTTTATGGGACTATTTTGGTGTTGAGGATGGATGTGCTTGTTTTGGTTGGACTCATGATGGCTATGATTCTTGCTAAGGGGCTATAGAAAGAGATGGGTGTTAGGACACCCCACTTATAATAAGCTTGAATTTCCTATGCCTTCTGGGTGTTTGATAAAATGCCTCTATGACTTGGATTTCATTCTTAAGTTGTTGATATTAGTCCTTATGCATAAAATTATTGCAGATTGATGTTACAAAAGGATTCTGGCTTTTTGTTGATAGTTGTAAGGCCAAGGGTAATGTATGTGGGATTTCAACAAGGGTTTCCCTTTCACCCTTGTGTCTCAAAAGTTTTAGAAAATGTTGACATCTCAATTACTACAGAAAAATCATGCCTTAAAGTTCTATTCCATTTTTGAGTTCACTTATTGCTTCAATATTCTAAAGTCTCCTGTGATTCCTAGTATATGGCATTCATGGTTTTACAATTCAGTTACTTATGATACTTTCATGTCAGAATATAGCATGATTAATGTTCAGTTATATTTGTGTGTGTATGTGGGTGTGTGTATATATACATACATATATATATATATATCATATCTATATGGAATTGAATTTAACATGAATTCATTTTTTAGTCTTTATGATTCTATCATGATTTCAGTAGACAGATATTTATAGCATAATCAATATTTTTAGATTCTTTCGACTCCTAACATACATACAGATAAAGTAGTTTTTGACTTGGTCTTAAAAATTCTAGTTTTGAGCTATTAGTAAATTATTAGTTAATTTATCAATAGGAGTAGTACTTAGAACTAAGTTGGATCAGGGTTTAGTGCACCTAGGTCCCAGAACTATGTGCCACCATAGTTTATTAACCCTAGTGGGCATCAGCTATACCTTTATACCCTGGCAAGGTATATTGTGTCCTATTGATGGGGCGTATATATCAAAATCTACGTTTAGCTCACATGGTTATATATTAGTTAATAGACTCTCCCATCATTCAATACAGTTATAGTCTTAGTCATTATTACAGACTCAGTTATTTTATACAGGTATATGACACTTAAATTAGATTTACTTGTACTTTTGTTACTTATTTTAAGACCACTATTTTATATCAATATTTATGTATCTTAGTAAGGGTCATGGTACTTCTATTCAGATATGCATTTTAGTACAACTTTTTAGATTATCAACATGTTTTATCTATCTAAGTTGCATATCTCATGTACTCAGTACATTCAAAGTACTAAGTGTACTTCTTTTCCTATATCATTTTATGATATACGTTCAGGTACTCAGACATAGCCCCGCGATTAGACACGTTCCAGTTCCTGATTAGTGTACAGTTGGTGAGTCCTCATCATTCTAGGGCTAGAATTATGTTTTTATTATATTTCCTTATTCTTATTTTCAATTTTAGACGTTTAGAGTTAGCTGGGGAGTTGTCCCAGCAACTCAACAGTTAATAGAGGCTTTCAGACAAATAGTTAGTTAGTATGTCAGCTTTATGTTTTAAATGTCAAATTCCATATTTATTTACTTAACTAAGATTATTTCACTACTTAGAAATAGTTGTTTCATAATTTCATTGGACTTTGCTCAGTTTATTTATATATTCAGATCATAGTAGTGTTATTCCATATAGTGGGTTAGCTTGGGGTCACTTGTGGCTCTAAGAACCGTGTCGCATCCAGGGTGTAGACTAGGGTCGTGTCAAACATTGTTTCAAAGAATCAGGTTTAGGTTTGTCCTAGAGTATTTGAAATCCATATCAAGTAGAGTCCTTTTCTTGGGTGTGAAGCACTCCACATTTATGAGGAAGTGGATACAAGGCATTTTAGGAAACTTCCCTTCTTTCACTTTCTTATCTTGCAGTATAGTGTGAAACTCTAAAAAAAATATCATTCTAACTCGTGCTTTGTATGTTTATAGAAAATGCCTCCCAAATGAGTTAATGACAGAAGGAATGGAAAAGGAGACCGACCGGCCCCACCAGCTCAGCAGCCCCTTAGGACAAGAAGGTGTCACATGCAGATGGGTCTAAGGTAGATGGGGACCCATAAGACTTTATTGATAAGAGTCAGAAGATCACCTAAATCATGGGTGTTACCTCCATTGAAAGTGCTAACTTGGCCTCTTATCAACTGAAAGGAGTGGCTCAGATATGGTACATACAATGGAAAGATGGAAGACAATTAGTGTAGGTCCGGTATAGTTCATGACTATATTTTTGGACAGTTTCTTTTCCCGAGAGTTGAGGGAAGCTAAGATGGAGGACTTCATCAATCTGAAGCAGAACTCCATGACTTTTCAAGAGTATGCCCTGAAATTCACTCAGTTATCTAGGTATGCTCTAGAGATGGTGGCTAAACCCAGGGCTCGAATGAGAAAGTTCGTATCAGGAGTTTCAGACCTGGTGGTCAAGGAGTGCAGGATCGCTATGCTTATTAGAGATATGTACATTTCCAAGTTTATGATCCATTCCCAACAAATTAAGGAGGAAAAGTTGAAAGAAAAGGAGAGGGAGAGCAAGTGGGCTAGAGTAGGAAAGTTTGAATACTCACAGTAGAGATTTGGCAGTGGAGATTGGGCAATGGAAATCGCTCATATCATCAGCAAATATCTTAAACTCCAACACCCTCTTCAGCTAGTGCTCCTTCTCCCAGGCCCAGTACTGATTAGAAGGGTAGAGCATCTAGCTTTAAGTCTTAGATCCATGTCTGTAGTAGCCACAATTTCTCAACATGTCTTAAGTGTGGTAGTAACCATATGGGTGAGTGCATTCTACCTTCTCGGCAAGGAGAGTTTCTTTGGTTATGGTCAGTTGGGTCACAGGTTGAAGAATTGCCTATCAGTTGAATATGGGAAGGCCCAATCCAATACTTCAGCAGCTTTGATAGGGCTCTTGACTCAGCAGGGTACTACTTTAGGCACAAGTGGTGGTGGTCAGTGACAAAACCGCTTTTATTCTCTATCTCACATCAGGACCATGAGAAATCACCTGACATAGTTACTGGTATGTTACGTCTCTTCCATGATATTATACTTTATTGGATCCAGGAGCCACACTTTCCTTCATGACTCCTTATATTGCAGTCTAGTTTGATATTAGTCAAGAAACCCTCTCAGAATCATTACAAGTCTCTACTCCTATGGGTGAGTCAATTATAGCCAGTTGGGTATATAGAAACTGCCTAATCGCAATTTACAGAAAGTCGCTACAGTTGATCTAGTAGAGTTAGATATGGTCAATTTTGACCTCATTCTTGGCATGGACTGGTTACACTCTTGTTATTCCTTAGTTTACTGCAAAACTAGAGTTGTTAAGTTTCAGTTTTCTAATGAATCAGTCCTAGAGTGAAAGGGTAGTACTTCAGCACCTAAGGGTCAGTTTATCTCTTGCCTTAAGGCTAGGAAAATGATTTCTAAGGGATACATCTATCATTTAGTTTGAGTCAAATATTCTAGTTCTGAAACTCCAACTCTCTAGTCAATTCCAGTTGTGAATGAGTTCCCAGTTGTATTTCTTGAGAATCTTCTCGAAGTTCCTCCAGAGTAGAAAATCAACATCGGCATAGACATTCTTCAAAATACCAATCCTAACTCAATTCCTATTTATAGAATGGCTCCAACTGACCTGAAGGAATTGAAGGAACAACTAAAGGACCTCTTAGACAAAGGTTCATTAGGCCCAGTAAGTCCTGATGGGGTGCCCCAGTGTTATTCATGCGCAAGAAAGACGGCAAACTCAGGATGTGTATTGACTATCTTCAGTTGAACAAGGTCACAATGAAGAACAAGTATCCCCTCCCCAGGATTAATGACTTGTTCGACCAACTTCATAATACTAGCTACTTTTCAATGATAGACCTCAGATCAGGCGATCATCAGCTTAGAGTCAAAGAATGTGACATTCTGAAGACAACTTTTAGAACACGGTATGGTCACTATGAATTTGTTTTATGTCGTTTGGACTAACAAATGCTCCTATTTCTCTCATGGATTTGATGAACAGGCTGTTAAAATAGTACTTGGACATGTTCATCATAATCTTCATAGATGACATCCTTGTCTATTCCCAAAGTGAGGATGAGCATGCAGACCACTTGAGGGTAGTTTTGCAGACTCTCAGAGATCGCTGATTATTTGCTATGTTTAGCAAATGTGAATTTTTGCTAAAATTAGTGACATTCCTTGGTCATGTTATCTCCAGTGAGGGTATGTAGGTTGATTCTCAAAAGATAACAATAGTCAAGAACTGGCCAAGACCCACTTCTCCATCAAACATTAGGAGATTCTTGGGCCTAGCAAGTTATTACAGATGGTTTGTAGAAGGGTTCTACACCATTTCCTCCCCTTTGACCAGACTAACTCAATAAAAGGTGATGTTACAGTGGTCTAATGAATGTGAGAAGAGTTTTCAGGAGTTGAAGAATGAACTCACTACTGCCCTAATTTTGACTTTTCTCGAAGGTTTAGATAGGTTTGTGATTTATTGTGACACCTCAAGAATTGGTCTAGGTTGTGTATTAATGCAGCATAGTAATGTTATAGTTTATGCATCCAGATAGCTCAAGGCTCGAGAAAAACTATCCAACTCATGATCTTGAGCTGGCAGCAATAGTATTTTCCTTAAAGATTTGGAGCACTACCTTTATGGTGTTCATGTATATTTTTTGACAAAATCCTGCAATGTGGTCAATAAGAAGTATTTAGATCTTCAAAAGAGAAGATAGTTGGAGTTGTTGAAAGACTACGACATGAGTGTTTTGTATCACCCGGGTAAGGCCAATGTAGTGACTGACGCCCCCAACATGTTGTCAATGGGTAGTATTGCTCATATTGAGAATGACAAGAAAGAGCTAGTTAAAGATGTTCATAGGTTGGCCTAGTTCCAAGTTCATTTAGTTGACACAACAGAAGGTGGAGTTGTTTTCCAGAATGGGTCAGAGTCCTTTCTTATGGTGGAGGTTAAGTCAAGGCAAGATGATGATCTAATATTACTTAAGCTAAAGGAAGCTGTCTTTAGAAAAGAGGTGGAAGCATTCTCTAAAGGGGGAGATGGCATGTTTCATTACCAAGGCAGGTTATGTGTTCCTGATGTGGATGATATGATGTAGCAGATACTAAAGGAAGCTCACAGCTCCAGGTATTCTATCCACCCAGGTGTCACAAAGATGTAGCGTGATCTACGATAAGTCTATTCTTGGAATAGCATGAAGAAGGAAATTGCAGAATTGGTAACTAAGTGTCCTAACTGCCAGCAGGTGAAGGTTGAACACTAGAGACGAGGAGGTATGACTCAGAACATTTGCATCCCTAGTTGGAAGTGGAAAGAGATCAATATGGATTCGGATTATAGGTCTACCTCGTACGCGCAGATTGTATGATTCAATTTGGGTGGTTGTACACCGGATGACTAAGGCAGCGCATTTCCTACTAGTCAAGAGCATAGATTATGTAGAGGATTATGCTAGATTGTACATTCAGAAGTTAGTTAGATTGCACGAGGTCCCTTTTTCTATCATTTCAGATAGGGGTACTCTGTTCACCGCACACTTCTGGAAGTCCTTTCAGAAGGGACTTAGTACTAGGTTAAGCTCAACACATATTTTATCCCGTAGACAGATGGTCAGGCGGACAGACCATTCAAACTTTAGAGTATTTATTGAGGGCTTGCATGATTGATTTCAAGGGTATTGGGATGATCACCTACCTCTCGTTGAGTTTTCATGTAACAACAGTTACCACTCCAGCATCCAGATGGCCTCGTTTGAGGCACTTTATGGTAGGAGGTGTAGGTGTCGTATAGGATGGTTTGATGTTGGTGAAGCTACCTTGATAGGGCTTGACTCAGTTCACGAAACTACAAAATAAATAATCATAATCGTATGTCATGAATTTAATCATAAGAAACTTAAATTCATAAGGGATCATAAGATATTTCACGAGAATTGGGTTTTAACCCTAGAATTACAACAAATCATATTTGGAGACTTGAAATCATGAGATAGGAATGATAATTGAGCATAAGGCTGGAAGATTTCCCCTATTCATAACCCTACATACTTGGGCTTGATGGGATTCTTGCTATGGTTTCATGCCAAAGAAAATTTGAGGAGAAGGAGGACCTTGCTTAAGGCTTGAACGTGAAGTGTTAGAAGTAGAATGAAGGTTTAGGATGAATAAACCCCCTTAAACACCTTTTTGGAGCTTAAAATTTCTTAGTATAGGAGTTAGGAACTTAGGAATTACGATAATGCCCTTAATAACCTGACTGAAAATTCAATTCTGCCAGCCCCAATGAGTGACCTAACGACTCGTTAGGTGACACTCATCACCACTGGCCAATTCTTCCAACTTTCTGATCTTTCTTGACGCTTCCACTTAATGATTCATCATGACACTTAATGGGTCACTTCACCACTTATTATGACTCTCTGAAACTCAACTTTTCCCGGCCTCACTTCACCCAAGAACTCACTTAATGCATTGTTAAGGGGACTAACGAGTCACTTGATGAGTCGTTCTGTAATATGGTGTAGTTTTTCGTTTTTTTTTTCGTTCATTCCTCGGGTATGATCTTAGGGACTTTTGGGGTGTCACGTTATCTCCCCCTTGGGAACATTTGTCCTCAAATGCCTATTAAGCACACCAAAAGATTAAGGAAGGAACTGCAAAGCTTGAACTGAATAACCATAGCTGAAAATTAATGGAGTGACTAACTCTGGACTAAGATACATGACTAATAGCTGAAAATTAATGGAGTGACTAACTTCGAACTAAGATACATGACTAAACAGAATTCATAAAACATACATGCATACATTTACATGAATGGAACAGAGAGACATGAAGTTGACATGAAACTGAATGGAGTACTAAGGAGTAAACTGGTACCTCATGCTGAAATGAAACCGGAACAGAAAAGATGCAGGTATCTAGCCATCATATCTTCTTTGGCTTCCCACGTAGCTCCCTTGACTAGCTGATTCATCCACAAAACCTTCACTGAGGACACCTCTTTATTCCTCAACTCGCAAACCTGACGGTCAAGGATCTTAATTGAAACCTCCTCATAGGTATGCCTATAATTCACACCAATTCTCTCTACCAGAATGACTAAAACTGGATCACTAATGCACTTCTTCAGCAAGGACAGATGAAAAACTGGATGTACTAAAGCTAATTCCACTGGTAGATTCCAAATTAACACATGGGACCTAGAGTCATAAATGACTCTAAGCTAAACCATGACATATACATAGCATTAATAATAACATATTTGAAGTGGAAAGTAACGCATGGACATATTATAAGCAGAAGTCTAAATAGATCATAGGGCATAAAACAGGAACAATAAGTTTACAATGCTGAGTCATATAAAATACTATCCGAAAAGACTCTACCCATAAGATGAGCTAATGGGACAACATCCCTAACTATAACTAAAAATAGGAACATAACATCAATAACTGCTAAACGTCCTCGAAAGATGAGGAGTAACCCAATCGGGAGTTGAACTAGACTACTGCGGGATCGAGACTAACGACGCAACTCAGATTGGATGTCTAAACCTATATCATGAAATGATATAGCATAGAGGTATGTAGTCGGTAATTTGAATATATTGAGTATGTAGAGTAATTAAACATGCTAGTAAAACAGTACGAGAGAGATATGAGTATAAACTCGTATAAAACATGGCATTCAGGCAATAAAATAAACATGAAACCTCAAGGTTTGCAAAACTATAATGTAAGACTGATCATGAGTAAGTTCATAGGTAAAAACCTCGTAAAGCATATTTTTGAGCCAAATCATCATAAGTCATAAAATCAAAAATAACAACCATGAATTTATATATGTATAAAAACTAAAGAACAATGTGAGATTCTTATAACGAACGTACCCCATGTGAGCATACATGGAGCCCGACTTGTAAGACCCTAGTTTGGAGAGTGTTCGTACCTTACCAAGGTTAGGACCATGAAAAGGCGTGATATCACTCATGGGTGGCCCCTCGAAACATGGGAGACACTCTCATGGAGGACCTCATTATGGTTACATTGCCACATAATTATGAGATCTGGGTGCAATGGAACCTCCTATCTACTCGGTGCTAAATAGTACTCCAAAAATATATATAGTGCTCATATCATAATCATAAAAAATGGGTTTTCATGGCTATTTTAAATAATGAAATTCATAATATTTTAATATACATGAACTAGCCATGAAAATAGTACTAAAGATAGGCCATGATACATAGACTTGAGTTTCATAAAAATAATTCATAATAGGGTAAAATCATCATATCTTATAATTCATGAGTTCATGAGGAATTCTAGTAGAAAGCATGAATTATACCATAATTCATAACTTGAATATTAAGAGGCTTGATATGATATGAGAAACATGTAATTTAATGCAATTTGGGTCAAACCCTAAAAGTTCATAAAATCATATTTGAGACCTAAAATTTATGGATTCATGAGGAAATTGATTTCATACATGTAATCATAACCATAGAAACATAAATTGATTTACAAGGAGACTGATTTTGTGGAAGAACATGAGAGAATTAATCACTAAGAAGTATAGCCCAAGAATATTGAAAATTAGACATGGGTGGTGGGATCATGATTTCGACTTGGGAAGGGAATGAGGATGGAAGAAACCCCTTATTCACAGACCTACATACCTGGGTAAATTAATCCCTTGACTTTCCTTGAAAACTCAAGAGAAATTGAGATGAAGGGCATGATGAACCCTAGCTTGATATGGGGGGGAGGGGGATCGTCAATCTACTATTGTTTTGAAAGAATAAGGACTTAGGCTGGGTTAAACCCCTTAATACACTCTTTAAGAGGCACAAAATGAAATCACTTAAGGGTTAGAAGCTTAGCAAGTTATGAAAATACCCTTGGGAAATCATATTTAAAAGTTGTCTGCCAGTCATCACGACTCATACCACGAGTCGTACCTTCCTATACAACTTATGGTATCTATACATCACATGTCAGTCAATTTTTCCACATCTCTAATCCTCATATAATAGGAATTCTCCATGACTTGTTGTTTCACACAATGAGTCGTTACATGACCCGTGATCAGGGAATCCGACTTTCCCCATTCTCTGATCTTTCATGCCACGACTACGCGTCATGACTCGTTGCACCACAAAATGAGTAATACCATGACTAGTTACCTCCAAAATCTAGTAGTCAGATAGATGTAATGGCTCTTGACCATGACTCGTTATAAGGACCAACAAGTGATATTGTGACTTCTTTCACCTGGATAGTCTCTACAGATGCAACCTATGACTTATGACCACGATCACTCCTATCATCCCATGAATCATACCATGTGCCGTTCCATGGAAATTTTTCTAGTGATCAAATTCCAAGTCCTGAATCTATTCTTAGGAAGCTTTGGGGTGTTACAGCAGTAGGCTTATTTTATTAGTGATCATCCTGGTGAATTTTTTGTATGACTGGAGATTAAGTTCATCTAACATCTCTCGATTTATATAGATAAATTTCATTCTAAATCCTCTTAGACATTAGATATTCATATTCTGCTCTCATCATATATCTTGGATTAGCTTTCCTTAGTTAGAGCTCAAGTCAATTAGATGAGGATGGTAACCTAAAATTTTCATTGTTATTCTATTTTCCTAACTTCAACCTCATTGGTCAAGAAAGTTGATGATACAGGTGTCACACCCTGAGTCTACACCCTGGACGGGACACGGTTTGAAGCCACAAGTGACCCCAAGTCAACCCCTGGTCTATCATACACTAGTATTATGAGTAAAACATGTACATCGGAAGCTTTGAAATAATAATATAACAAAACCTTTATGAAAAACTAAAACTAAAACATAAAATTTAAAACATCTAAACGATTTAAAATTCTGAAATCAAGTTTGTGTCTTAAAGCCATCTAGCTGATGAGTTGCTTAGACAAACCCCTCGATAACTTTGAGTCTAACTAAAAGTAATGAAATGACTGAAAAGAATGAAATAACGCCCTTGAAAGATGAGGACTCACGCTTCGTTTGCTGAGGAGGATCTAAATTGCAGCAACTAATGACGCTAAGTCTGAGCACCTGCAGCTATATCATAAAATGATACAGCATAAAAGTATGCATCAGTACTTTTGATGTATTGAGTAAGTGAGAGATAACATGATGCTGGATATAAAAAGCTAAATTGAAATGACATGCAATGACCAACTAATATACTGAACTGAAACAACTGAAGTAAGTTGAGATGGCCAAGATGACCCTGCCTTATGGTCAAAGACATGTCCTAAGTCTAAAATACTGAGTCTGGGATATCACACTAAACTAATATTAACTTAACTGAACTGAACTAACAAATTTGAGACTGAACTAAGCTAACTAGTCTGAGACTGAATTGAGCTGACTAGTGGGAGAGTCTATAACCAACATATAACCACGTGAGAAAGATGTGGAGTCTGATGTATACACCCAACCAGTAGGACCCAATATACCTTTCCAGGGTATAGAGGTATGACCTCGGTGAGCAAAAAAGTCTAGGGCCAATCAGTCCAATAAATACTGTAACCTATGCTGGCAACGTAGTTTTAGGAACCTGGGTGCGCTAGAACCCCGACCCGCTCGGTGCTAAGTCCTACTCCCATTAGAATACCTAAACTGAATACTAAGCTAGTAGCTCAAAATTGGGGTCCAAGAATAGTCAGGGATATATAACTGGATAGTACCCTGAGAGTCTTATTAGACTAGATTCATAAACTAGGTCCTAGACTGGTTAGAGCTTCTTATCTAGAAGCGTCGTAACCCTCTAAGAAAAAACTGTAATTTGTCTTGGATCCTAAGGATAGTTAGATCTGTTTATCTAAAGTTTCATGACCGCCTAGTGGACCAATGAAACCGAGTTCTGAGTCTGATTCTAATAATTGGGAGGTATCACAAACACCTCAAGGATTTCTGTAGTCAAACTGATTAACTGACAATTTCAGAATAGCACTGAAGAAATTCTACGTTCTAACTGAATTGAACTGCTAAACAACTAACAGAGTATTCAACCTATTCTGATAACACGGGAATCCACAATATGGAAATAATCTCTAGAAAATCAGGAAAATCTCATCCAACAAGTAGTACTATAGTTTTCTCACTCGTACCAGGGATAAAATAATTCATATCAAGGGAGTAATTACACAACATCTAAAAAATAAGGGATACTAGAAAATCATCCCAAATCAAACTTCACAAAGCACGAGGAATTCAATACATAAATACATTTCATTCGAAATATCAGGGATTAAATTCACTTTTGTAGGAACATCAACATTTTGGTCAAAACATATGGAGATCATATCAACAATAAGTATAGATATCATTCTATGTGAAATAAACGAAAACAAACATGTAATCTCTTCGTACTCGAAAGCTCAGGGCTAAGATTGATAGAGAAACTATAAGAGGGTTTTGAGGGACACAAGGGAAGAAATATCCCCTTGTTTAATTCCCACATACCCATCTAAGAATTCCCTTGAGAAGGAAACTTGAATTTTTTAGATGGATGAAGAACCCTAGACCTTACTCTGAAAGTTCTTGAGAGAACTCTTCGATGTTTTTTCTGAGAATGTACGTGGGGAATGAGGGGAGAGGCCGTTCATTCCCACTAATCGGTATAAAATTATGTCTAAATGATGTATTTTAAAGTTTAGGAGAGTATGAAATTACTAAACAACCCATAGATAATTGGAGGGAAAATTGATCATCAATCCTCACGGGTGACCTAACGGGTACGACTCGTGGTCACACTCGTTCAGTATACTGCCCAGAAATTACTGATGGTCAACCCGAGGGACCTAATGAGGCATGGTGAGCGATAATGACTCATGGTCACCTGTCGTGGACCACACTGTCCAAAACCCAAAGGTTCCCCACCGGTGACACCATGACTCGTGCTCATAAATAACGAGTCATGATGAGGACTCGTGGGGTACACTGCCTAACTCCTTAAATTCTGACCCAGGCCTCACCATGAGTCACCTAACGTGTCGAGGTCGAGGTCCACGACTCATGGTGACACTCATTTGGTACATGTTCGGGCGTTTGGTAACTACACGCAAGTGCACGTGGTCGAACAAGTAGTAAAATGGCTTAAGTAAGTCAAGTATCGATCCCACAGGGACTGAACTAAGGTACTAATTAACTTAAGTGTTAATGAACTATATCTTTAAGAATGCA
>JACEIK010002510.1:117556-194590 GCA_018107945.1 Datura stramonium
GCCTAATATCATGCAACCGGGTCTCTAAACTACGTGCCACCATAGGTATGAAGTGGTCCTCGCCATAGAGTAATTCCCTTGCTCGAATGTGCTCATGAGAGAATTCGCTCCTTGATGGTTTTTATCCTTGGCAAGGTATGAACACCCTACCGACTAGGGTTACAGGTTAGGCTATATGATGCTCACTTGGAGTATATCGGTTATGAGAATCTTGCACTCCACTTCCATATTTTATGATGCATTGACATGTACTACTTTTGCCCATTGATTAGTTTATGAATTTATTTACGATTATAACATGCTAAGCTTTATATTTATGTTTTAAAACCTTTGTTCATTGTACTTTAGTTTAGGATGAAAATGTCATGTTTTATGACTGTTTCACAATCATGATTTTTGTTTTTCTTATTATCCATATTCAGTACATTAAAAGTACTGATCACATCTTTTGTGCTATAACATCTCATGATATAAGTTTGGGTGTTCAGTCTCAGCTCCGCTGTTAGACACGTGTCTGCTTTTGATCAGCTTTGATTTGTGAGTCCTCATCATTAGAGGACAAGAATTTTTGTTTATGCTATTTCATAGTCATTTTAGTTTTCCAATTTTGTAGAGTTAGTTGGGAACCTGTCCCCTCAACTCATTAGATGTTTAAAGGCTTTCAACTTCTTATGTTTCAATGTTTAGTGAGTTGGCTTATGTTATTGTTATTTGAAATTTCTTAATGTTTTAGACTTGTTCAGTTTTATGATATGCCTTTCTTTTAGGTTCCATTCAGTTGTTAGTATTTTATGATATCATGCATGTTCCATGGGTTAGCTTGGGCCATTCACGATTTTATGTCCTGCATCATGCCAGGATCTTTGATCATATCGTGATAAATATGGTATCAGAGCATCATATATTGGAGTTTCCTAAGATTTCTGAAGACTGTGTTAAGTAGAGTCACTTTAATGGGTGTGAAGAGTGTCAAACTTATAAGGAATAAGATATAAAATGTCTTAGGAAACCGCCATTCTTTCATATTCTATATTGTGCGACAAAGTCTAACTCTCTTTGCTCTTCTAACTCGTGCTATATGCGTTTACAGAAAATGCCTCTTTAGAGAGCCATTTGAAGGAGAAATGGCAATGGGAAGCCAGCCTGCCCCACCAACTCTAGTAGATCATTTGAATGAAAAAGTTCCCCATGTTTAGTTTAGGGCTGCTTTCCAGATGTTGGCACAAGCCATGAAGGCTTAGGTCCACCAATAGGTGATTGTACCTATGAACCCAAATGGGAATGTTACAATGGCAAATGTGTGAGACTTCATCAAGATGAAACCCTCAAAGTTACATGGTTAGAAGGTGGATAAGAATCCATAGGAGTTCATTGATGAGATCAAGAAGATCACTCAGATCATGGGTATCATCGGAGAAGAGAGTGCAAACTTGGCATCTTATTACCCGAAGGGGGTAGCTCAATATGGTATAAGTAGTGGAATGAAGGTCATTGGGAAGGTGTAAATCAGTTTATTGGTATGAGTTCGTGATAGCCTTCCCGGACAAATTCTTTCTTCGGGAGTTGAGGGAGGTAAAGGTTTTAGCATTCATTAACTTGAAGCAAAAAAACATGACGGTTCAGGAGTATGCCCTGATATTCACCCAGTTGTCTAAGTATGCTCTAGAGATAGTTGCAGATCCAATGGCTCGAATGAGCAAGTTTGTGTCAGAGGTCTCACATTTGGTGGTCAAGGAGTGCAGGACTGCTATGCTTATCAGCGACATAGATATCTCCTAACTCATGATTCATGCCCAACAGATTGAGGAGGAGAAAGTGAAGGAGAAGGAAAGGGAGACCAAGAGAGATAGGAAAGGAAATTTTGACTTCTCTCGGTAGAGGATAATCAGTTGCAATTGCTCACAGTCCCTTGAGAGGTCATTAGCCCCAATGCCATCTTCAGCTTGTTTCCCATCCCGCAATACCTGGCGACTGGACGGGTAGAGCACTAGGCTATAAGTCTCAAGGGAGCATATTTGGAGGATACACATTCCTAGCTTTCAAGAAGTGTGAAAGGAACCACCCTGGAGAGTGTTTGCTTGCCAAGAATGTTGGTTTCGAGTGTAGTAAGTCCAGTCACAGACTCAAGGATTTTCCATAAGCAAGATAGTGTAACAATAATGGTCATGCCCAAGCCGCCTCTTCCACATCTTGCCCATCACAGTTGGGTGCCTAATCTTGTGTAGATAATAGATAGCTCCATAGCCGTTTCTATGAACTTTTATCATGGAAGGATCAGGAGAACTCACTAGATGTGGTCATAGGTATGTTACGAGTTTATCACCTTGATGTTTATGTATTGCAAGATTGATGGGCCACATTATCCTTTATGACACCCTATGTAGCTATAAACTTCGGTGTAAGTTCTAAAATCTTCTCAAAACCATTTTTACTCTCTACTACTATTGGTGAGTCTGTCATAGCATGGAGGGTATACAAAAAATGCCTAGTTACTATTCTCCAAAAAGTCACCACAACATATTTAGTAGAGTTACATGATTGACTTCGATGTTATCTTTGGCATAGACTGGTTGTATTCATGTTATGCTTCTGTCAATTGTAGAACATGAATAGTTGAGTTTAGATTTCCAGGTGAACCAGCCTTAGAATGGGTGGAAAGTTTGGCAGTGCCTATAGGTTGCTTTGTCTCCTACCATAAGGCCAAAAAGGTGATTTCAGGGGTTGTGTATACCACTTATTATGGGTAAAGAATTCTATGTCCGAAACCCCAACTCTTCAGTTAGTCTAAATGTTCATTAATTTTCAGAGGTGTCACGACCTGAGCTGGGACTCCAGACTGAGACACGGGACCTAGAACCATGAATGGCTCCAAGCTAACCCATGGAACATACATAGCTTGAACAATAGTGTCAGTAAGAGGAAGTAGAACATGAACATCATATAAGTAGAAGTTGGCGTAGCATATCAACATAAATGTAAACAAGAACAAACATCACTGAACAATCTATACATAGTTGCCTAAAAAGTCTCTAAACATCTGATGGGCTAATGGGACAACACCCCCCACTAGCTCGCTAAGTCTGAAACTAAAAGACATGAATGAAAGAGATATAAGAAAAACTGACGTCCTCATATTATGAGGACTCATCAAAACTGGGTTAGAGCTGGAGTAAGCGGGAGCGAGCTAATGACGAGACTGAGACTGGTCGCGTGAACCTATATCATGAAACGATATAGCATAGAGTATGTGGTCAGTACTTTGGATATTCTAAGCATGTTTAGTAAGTAAAACATGCTAGTAAAATAATTAAGAGAGGTAATGAGTGTAAAATCATATAAAACATGAGATGCAGATCATAAACTAAACAACTGGGCGCAGAGCTTCCAAAGGTATAACATAAAGCTAAATATGACTATATTTATAAGTAAAACCTCATAAAGCATGTTTTGAGCCAAAATATCATAAGTCGTAATATAATAAGGCATGAACATAATAATATATAAACACTAAGGAACAATGGGAGACTCGTCATAGCCAACAACAATCACGTATGAGCGTATGATGATCCCACTTCTTGCCCACGTAGAGGATAGCCATACTAAGAATTTCTAGGGAAAAGGACGATAAGGTATGATATCACAGTGTGCCCTCAGGTGGGGAAAACACTCTCTTGAGAGGTCCCAAATACAAATATATACCTATGGTGGCATGTAGTTTTAAGATCGGGGTCCTCAGAATCCCTGGCCTGCTCGGTGCTAGATACTACTCCCAAAACATGTAAATAGCTCATAATTACATTCTCAAAAAATAGCTTAAATCTATTACTTAGGAGTCTTGGCTCCAAACTTTTCTATAAAATTGATCTTGTAAGCCTTGGCTTAAATCATGATAAAATATACTGGACTTTACATGGGCCTTCCCAAATCATGGAATCATACATACTTGAAATAAGCTTCATAATTCTAAATCATGGAATCATAAGTTAAGAATTAATAAATATTCATGTATACTTTGATAATTGATCATACTTAAATGTATGGGTTCATAATCTTGAAATTCGCAAATAATGCATAATAGGACATAATTATCCTAGGCTTGAAATCATCAATTCATAAGGAATTTGTGAGTAAAAGCTGCCCTATTAACTATGTTTCATGAATTTGAACATGAGAGAATTGAACCCATAGAGATATCATGAGTAATTACATGGAATTGGATTGAACCCTAGAATTTCAACATGACATGCTTAGAGATGTTAAATCAGGAGTTAGGGATGAAATAGGGCATGAGGCTGGAAGAATTTCCCCATTCATGACCCTAGATACCTGGGTAATTGACTCCTATACTTGTCTTGAAAATCCAAGAAAGATTTCAAGAAATTTGATGAAGAACCCCAGCCTTAATCTTGAGAGAGGATCTTCAATCTACTGTTGTTTTTAAGGAATGAGGGCTTAGGCTAGGTTAAACCTCTCAATACACTCTTTAAAAAGCCCAAAAAGGCGTCACTTAGGGCTTAGGAGCTTAGGGAATTAAAATATTATCCTTGGAAATCAGACTGAATTTGAATAACTGAGCATCCCGATGGTGGCAATGTAGGGTCATGACTTGCCCGATGGTTCGTCGCCATAAACTTCAACCCATAACTACAGGAGGGCCTTGACTAGCCTTAACGATGGTAGAAGTTACCAACTGTCACACCCTTAGTAGTCCCTTAGGTCGTCCTTCCCTTAGGGGACATCGAGGCCTGGTCACAATGGGGTAAGTAACAGTCCATCGCGAGACTAGCAGTCGTAAACCTTGCGGTCAGAGCCGTGACACTACAAGAGACGGTCCATCGACCACCTGACGGGTCGTTGGAACCACCATCAAACCTACACTAGATCTACAATTTTTGTTCTTTTTCACTTCAAGGAGATATTTCGAGACTCGAGGTGTTACATTATCTCTCACTTGGAAACACTCATCCTCGAATGTTGACTTAAGTATACTAGAGGGCTAGGGAAGGAACTGTAATCTCAAAACTAAACAACCATAGCTAAAAACTAACTGTCATGACTCGAACGGAGTCCCAGATCGAGACACGGGACAAGGAGCCCCGAGAAACTCCAAGTCGACCCATGGCATGAACATACATCTAACTCAATATAAATAAAGCGGAATAATTAGCATAACAACATTATAGAATCACAAACATGACATAACATAGAAAGAGAATGTACTACATTTATAACCGCTGAATACTACATTTAGTCTGAAAGCCTCTAAAATATCTGATGGGTTGATGGAACAAAACCCCCAACTAACCCGGTAAGTCAAGAAAACTAAACATGAAAAGATAACTGATATCAAACTAGTCCTCGGACAATGAGGACTCACCAAAGAGCTGGGTCCTAAACTTTGAGACAAACTACTGATGGTGCTGGGTCTAAATATCGGAGCCTATGTTATAAAATGATACAACATAGAGTATGCGGTCAGCACGTGAAATGTACCGAGTATGCAAGGTAAGAAAAACCGCTTAGAAATGTAAAATCATTTAAAATATGCACAACATAACATAAACAAGTAAGAGTCAAAGAGTAGGGCGGGCTTGCATACTTTCTGAAAACATGATATCAACATTACATAACATCATAACTGAATCGATTGACCCAATGTTGAAATCTGATAAACATACATAAAACTGAACATTGGGTAAAACCTTCTTTAGAACATATATGGGCATGTATATCATGAATGATGAATATGCATGACTGAAATCATGAGGAATGATGGGAGACTCATCTTTTAACCGACATACCACGATAGAGCTTACGTGGTCCCAACTATCACACTCAAGTGGGTAGAGCCATCCGAAGCCTTACAAGGGCTAAGGACGATACCATGATATCGATATCAAGCTTGTGGCCCAATAAGGCAGGGGATAGCTCACAAAGGAGGTCTTGAAGTAATATATATATATAAGTATAAACTACATTGGTGTGTAGCTCTAAGGTATAGAGTGATTGACCCTTAGCCTACTCGGTGCTAGACACTACTCTCAAAAACATGCATATGGTCTTCATCGTTTTTCAACAAAGATTACCATCGTCAATTGACGAAGCTCAATAATCAAATACATCTCAAATATGAAATCACGCATAAGAGAAGATTTAACTCAAACCATACCACAAGCTGAAAGATAACTGGGAGTCTTCGCTCCAAAACCATGTGGTAAGCTTAATTCGGAAAATCATGAATCATACTTGAACATGTGGGCAATGCCCAATACTTTAACATGCTTGAAATTACTCAATTAATATTGAAAACGTGATTATAAACATGGGTAGCTTGAAAACATGCTTTTTATCATAATATCTCATCATAATCATACATCCATCACAAATCTCATCTTTCATGAACTTTTCATAGTTGGGCATTTTGATTTAATAAACTTAGAACATGATTTTTGTTTGAAATTAATGTAAAACATGCCCATGAATCATAATTCAATAGTATAAACATATTTAAATCATACCTATGTAGAGAATTAGGAAATGCATGCATTGGGTTAAAACCCCATAGATTAGACATAGGAAACTCATGATTTAGAGACGGATTGGGCATGGGTCTAAAAGGTTTCACCCACTCATAGGCCTACATACCTAAGGATGATCAGATTTTACTACTCTTTGAAAGCCCGATGGAAAATTGAAGGAAAACTTGAAGAAGAACAAGCTTGATCACCTCGCTAATTTTCTAACTTTGTAAGCATGAATATGGATAAGCCTAGGATACGTTTTACCCTCATAAAACACTACATTTTGAGCCTCAAATGACGTAGTTTAGGACCCCAGGTCTTAGAAATGACAAAAATTCCCTTAATGAAATTCCTTAAATTTCTGCACTGGTGGTGACAACGACTGTCCTAATGGGTCGTTCTTGGATACACGACTCATGGTATCAATCTGTCGTCTCCTCTGCCCTAATTCACATTCTCAGGTTCATCCCACGACTCGACAGGACGTGTCATCCCTTCAGACAACGATTCGTTATATCACCCATTGTTTCCACCTAGACGACCTGCACCAAGACTTCCCACGAGTCACACTAAGACTCGTTCTTCCTTCCAACGAGTTGTGGTTTCCTTCCGTTACCTCAACTGGAGGTTTTGATACTCCTTCCCATGGCTGATGACCACGACCCATTGTTACCTGCAATGGGTCATTCCATGACTTGTCACTTCATCCGTGTCCAAGGGTCAGCTTTACCACGACCACAAACAACGACTTGTTACACCTGGCAATGGGTCGTTCCTAGACCTGTTACACCCAACTGTTACCAGGAAAGACTTCCCCATGGTTACTTCACCCGAGTCGTTGGTTGGACCAACAATCCATTACGTGCCCCGTTATGTAGGATTTTTCCCATATTCTGCCAACTTCCATTTTTAAATCCTGGGGCTAATCTTAGGCACTTCCGGTGTATTACAATATCTCTCCCTTGGGAGCATTCATCCTCGAATGTGGGAAGACATATAGAAAATAGAGAAACACAATCATTACACTCGCATACTAATCATTTAAGCCGAAAACTAACAAAATGACTATCTCTGATTCAAACTACATAGTTGAACTAAATTCATGAATCACACATAAATCCATATACATAAAAGAAACTTGGACATATGAACTGATCTTGAAAACTAAATAGAGTTTGAGAGAAAAAGTGATACCTCAAGCTGGAACTGAGCCGGTAGAGAATAAATGTGGGTATCTAGCCATCAAATCTGCTTCGGCTTCCAATGTAGCTCCCCTAACATGTGGATTCCTCCATAACACTTTAACTGAAGCTACTTCCTTGTTCCTTAGCCTTCGAAGCTGATGATCCAGTATTTCCACTGGAACCTCCTCATAACTAAGGTTGTCATTCACACCAACACTATCCAACGTGAAAACTAGAGATGGATTATCCAAACACTTCTTTAAGAGCGACACATGGAAAACAGGAAGAAGTGAAGCTAATTCTGAGGGCAACATCAATTGATATGCCACCTTGCCAACCCCTTTTACAATCCAGTAAGAGCTAATATAACGAGGGTTGAGTTTTCCTTTCTTTCCAAACCGCATTACTCCCTTCATGGGAGATACCTTCAGAAACACCAATCATCCACCTCGAATTCTAATTCCCTACTTCTCACATCAGCATAGGACTTTTGGAGACTTTGACTTTTTTCAACTTGTCCCGTATGAGATGAACCTTCTCCATAGCCTCGTGAACTGAATCTGGTACTATCATTGCAGCTTAACCAACTTCGAACCAACTAATGGGCGATCTACTTCTCTTACCATAGAGAGCCTCAAACGGTGCAATCTGAATACTAGAATGATAGCTATTATTGTATGCAAACTCAATAAGAGGCAAATGACCATCCGAACTACCTTTGAAGTCAATTACACATGCTCTAAGCATGTCCTCGAGAGTCTGAATTGTATGTCTGCTTGACAATCCATTTGCGGGTGAAATGTTGTGCTGAGCTTAACCTGGGTACCAACTTCTATTGAAACGACCTCTAAAATTGAGAGGTAAATTGGGCACCTCTGTCTGATATGATGGACAAGGGCACTCCATGCAATCGAACTAGCTCTCGGATATATACTTTGGCATAGTCCTCCACCGAATTCGTGGTTTTGATAGGTAGGAAATGATTGGCCTTAGTCAACCAGTCCATAACAACCCAAATGGAGTCATATTGCCTACGAGTGTGAGGCAACCCTGTGATGAAATATATGTTGATTTCTTCCCATTTCCAAGTAGGAATATTGATATCCTAAAGCACACCTCCTGGCATCTGATGCTCGACCTTCACTTGCTAACAGTTTGGACACTTAGCTACAAATTCTACTATGTCTTTCTTCATGCCATTCCACAAATAGACTTCCCATAAGTCACAGTACCTTTTGGTGGCACCTGGATGGATAGAATACCTGGATCCATGAGCCTTGTGCAACATTCGGCTCCTCAAATTATCAACATTCGAAACACATAAGCAACCCCAGTACCAAAGCACACCATCTCCCCCTTTGGAGAAGACCTCTACCTTCTAATTCTTAACGGCTTCCTTTAACATTACAAAAATTGGGTCCTCATCTTGCCTAGATTTTACATTAAGTCACCAAAAATTATTCTGATCTGTTCTGAACAACAACACCGCCATCAGTCGAGTCAGCCAACTGAAATCCCAACCTTGTGAGTCGATGCACATCCTTCACCAGCTCCTTCTTTCCTTCATCCACATAGGACACACTCTCCATAGAGAGTCTACTAAGTGTGTCTGCTACTACCTTGGCCTTTCCCGGATGGTAAAGGACACTCATATCATAGTCCTTGAGTAGCTCCAGCCACCTCTTTTGCGGAAGATTGAGATCCTTTTGGGTAAACACATATTGTAAACTCTTATGGTCCTTAAACACATCCACGTGGACCACATATAAATAATGTCTCAAAATTTTCAAGGCTAATACCACCGCGGCCAATTCAAGATCATAGGTCGGATAATTCTTCTCATGAACTTTTAGCTGTCTGGAGGCATATGCTATAACTTTTTTGTGTTGCATCAACACACACCCCAGTCTGATCCTCGATGCATCACAGTACACCACGAACCCATCGATACCATCGGGTAGGGTCAACACCAGTGTTGAGGTAAGTTGAGCCTTCAATTGCTAAAGGCTCCTCTCATAAGCTTCCAACTAATTGAATTTCACCTTCTTTTGGGTCAATTTGGACAAGGGTGCTACAATAGATGAGAAATCTTCCACAAATCTTCGATAGTAACCGGCTAAACCTAAAAAGCTCCGTATATCTAAACGATCCACCAGTCTAGGCCAATTCTTCACCACTTCTATTTTCTTAGAGCCCACCTTTATGCCTTCGTTTGCTATCACATGGCCCAAAAATGCCACTGAGTTCAACCAAAACTCACACTTGCTGAATTTGGCATATAATTAGCGATCCTTGAGAGTCTACAACACTACTCTCAAATGAGCGGCATCCTCCTCCTACTCCGAGAGTTATCAGGATGTCATCAATAAACACAGTCACGAACATATCCAAGTATGGATTGAACATCCTGTTCATCAAGTCCATAAAACCTACAGGAGCATGCGTTAGTCCAAAAGACATAAGTACAAACTCATAATGACCGTACCACGTCCTGAAGGCTGTCTTTGGGATATAGCTCTTCCGAACTCTGAGCTGATAGTACTCGGATATGAGATCTATCTTCGAGAAACACTTGACACCCTGAAGATGGTCGAATAAATCATCAATCCTGGGTAGAGGATAACTGTTCTTGACGGTAGCTTTATTCAATTGCCGATAATAAATATACATGCGAAGAGAACCATCTTTCTTTTAGACAAAGAAAACTAGTGCACCCAAAGGGAACTTGCTCGGTCTAATGAAACCTTTATCTAATAGGTCCTTCAACTTCTCCTTCAACTCCTTTAGCTCGGTTAGAGCCATTCAGTAGGGAGTAATAGATATAGGATGCATATTGGGAAGAGGGTCAATACCAAAATCAATCTCCCGCTTGGGCGGTATTCTCGTTAGATCATCAGGAAAGACCTCTGGATACTCACATAATATTGGGACATACTAGATTGTCGGGGTTGATCTTGGGCATAATTTCATGCCCAAGTGCTACTTTATAACTAAATTTATTCTTGTTTATCTACTTATTTGTATACATTCTCATTTGATTTTATGTAAATGTGAATATATACTAACCAACATGATTAGTCCTTGTTTCTGAAGGTTAATAATGCATTTGAGGAACTAATTCATGATTTTGTGAAGTGGAGAAATGGAATCACGAGCAAAATGTGAAAGTCAATAAGAAAACATGCAATAACTGGCACCCTGCGCGATAGGGGCCGTGGCACGCTGCCAATGCGGCAGCACTTGGCCGAAAATTGCATTTTTTGACACATTCCAGTGAGGGTACGCGTTACCTCCGTGTCATGGAGGTTAATTAGGGCGTTCAGCTCTGTGACACGGAGCTGTTCCACCACAGGCCAAAGTTTGCATTTTTTTCAGCATAGTATAAATTAAACCCTTAGCTTCTAAAATCATTTAAGAGGGGATTTTCTGGGAAAACCCAAGGGAGGCGCGAAGGAGACTTGGAGAATTCCTATTGGGTTCATCTTTTCTTCATTTCTTTTCATCTATTCTTGTAAGTATATTACTCTAAACATGTTTTTGAGTATTTGTACAAACATGAGCGGCTAGAACCCTCAATCTAGGGTTGAGGCCATGGATATGATTGTATTTGCTTAGATTCGTTTTGGGTTGAGTTGTTAGTTGTTGTTTTGTCTTACAATCTTTATTATTGTTGCTTTTATGTTTTTTCACCATGAAAATAAGTGGGTTAAGCATAGGTGAAATCTTTGAAGAGAAAACCTAGGCAAGAACATGAGATTGTAGGAAGCAAGTTCTTATCTTTTGATAGGATTCGCGGTTAGGATAGGAATATACCTAATTTACCTTTCTTGGTTGATAAAATGGGAAGAGAGAAAGACACCAACTTAGAATTGTACTCCACCACTCGAAGGAGTAGTTGTGAAGCTAAGTTTGTTTAAATGGTTGGAGGTACGGAAGTCCCCAATCAAGGGCATAAACCCCATAAACCACATCCATGTAGTGAATTGCCCACGAACTAGAAATGACTTCCTCGCTCAACGATTTAGTAGTGAGGCTAGTTTGTCATGTTTAGAGGTTCGGAAGACCATGAACATTCAATTCCAATTATGTGAGACAACAATTGATAATTTCATACTTAACCCAAAGGAGTAGTTGTGAAGCTAAGTTTGTTTAAATGGTTTGGAGGCAATTAGTCCCCAATCAAGGGCATAAACCCTCAGCAAACCACATCCATGTAGTGAATTGCCCACGAACTAGGAAATGATACCTCCTCGCTCAACGATTTAGTAGTGAGGCTAGTTTGTCATGTTTAGAGGTTCGGAAGACCATGAACATTCAATTCCACTATGTGTGAGACAACAATTGATAATTTCATACTTAACCCATTATGAATTGTGCCACCGCATGATTATCCCATTTTTAACTCTAGTTTTGTTTTGTATTGCTTCCATATTATTTTGTGTCACCACTAAGATTTAATTATAATTTATCGAAAAATTCTAAAACCGACTTCTTAACTAACACTTGAACTTGATAATTTCCTAAACCGGCCCCTGTGGGTTCGGGACATCCGGGGCTCTAAAAAGTGGCCACTATATTACTTGTAAGACTCGTATAGTTGTGGGGCAATCAAGTTTTTGGCGTTGTTGCCGGGACTCGGCGTAATTAGTGAATTAAAAATGTTTTCTTGTGTTAGTTTAAAATTCTTATGAAAAAGAAATTATTTATTTAGTTAATTTTTATTTTTTTTTATTTTTTAAATTTAATTTGAATTTCTATTTTTAGTTTGAAACCCTTCTTTGACATGACATCTTAGAATACAAATGGGTTAAATAGTGGATAGTCTTATTTTGTTGAGTCTTGTTCGAATTGTGGAGGACCTCACTTATGGCAACACTACGTAATACTTGTAATATATGTGGTGGTCAAAATGGCCATTGGAACGGTTTCAAATGCATACACTTGCAAAATATGTGGAGGTCAACATGGCCATTGGGATGGCTGGCCAAATGCATATTCCCATCCCTAACCCCTACTATGATCCTTCCGTTGTTTTTGTTGAATATGGAATGATGAAAATGAGGACTTGGAACGCCAAGTCTGACACAAAAACATGATAAAACAAAGTCCTTGAGTAAACAAGCAATGAAGGAGGAGATGGAAGCATTGGAGAATTCAGTAAGAGGAAAATGGAGAGGCCCTAGAAATGATAAGCAACAAGTTCATGGAGATGAGGGCTAAAGATGAAGCTTTCCGATTTTCAAGTGAAAGTTTTATGCAATACTTAGGAGGGACTACAAGGAGAACAAAAGAGTGAGTTCTTGAAATAAGCTTAACTGTTGGAAGCTCCCGACAGTCTCCATGATTGTCTCACATGTATAGCGTATCCATTCCCTGGAAGAAGAAATAGAGTTCCAACCATTTGACATTTATGGAGATATAGATGTTGATGTGGAGAAGGTATACACAAGTAAGGAAGTCAAGAAAATGCGCTTCGATTTGAGGTGTATTGTACCCCACTCAAGCATTTTTCGACATTGAGTCTAGTTGAAACCTAGAAATAGAGTCTTACAAGCTTGTAGAGAAAGGTCTAGAGGAGGAACGAGGCCCATATTCCTTCCGAAATTTGTCGAATCTAAGAGACAAAACGACTTCACTTACTTAAGGGCCAACAAGTGCAAGAGGTGACATTCCACGTTTGTCCTTAAGGTTTTCACCACCACCCCTAGAGCATAAGAGGAAATTAGGGTGAGATTCATATCCTCAAAGTGGAGGGAAAAGTAGTGAAACTTTGGATACGTCGTGCCACGATGTAAAATTAGGGGCTTCTTGGAGGCAACCCAAGGGTACCATTTTTAATTTTTTAATTAAATATCTTGAAAAAAGCTTCCTATTTGTTTTTTGGTTATTGTTTTTGGTGGAGATTTAAGAATAGATGCAGGGGAAGTCTGAGGACCCAACAAGGAGGAAGCTAAGAAGCATGAAAGAGGAAAAGTGTGGAGTTGAATACCCACGTGTTCAAAGAAATAAAACATGTCGGCATAGGCCTAGAGGCCTCAGGGAGTATTTCTCACCCTTCAAATTTCCGATTACATGCTTTGAGGACAAATCATGATTTAAGTGTGGGTGAGGGAAATATAAAAATTTTTGTGCTTAATGATGTTTGGTGAATGTAGTGCTTGATACATATTGGAAAGAATTTTGAGTTAAGCATGACCACCCACCCGTTGGTTTTTCTTTTGGGTTCTTTTCCACTGGGGTCTTTGAACCGAAGAATAAAAATTTCTTATAAGAAATTAAATTCTTTTTTTAAGTTTTTTTTAAAAGAAGTAACTTGCTTCGAAAGAAATTCTTTTCAATCTTTCATGTGCTATAAATGATTGTAAGATGCAAGTGTGTTTAGTGTTCAAGCATGCAAGTTGTATAACTTTGTTTGAGACATCTAGGCTCTTGAATGTGACTCTATGCGATTAAAGCTTCATGATAAATTATGGTGATTAGCTAAGCTAAGTCTGCTGAATATGTTTTGAATTGAGCATGCTGCGAGTGTAAGGTTTGAATATTCCATGCTATTGTGTAGTGTCTAGAACTTGCCCGGTGTGTATACAAAGCGAAAATGAAGGATGTAGAGATTTAGGAGATGATATAGGCATTCGTTGCATGAGCCTAATTTTTATCCCTGCCTTACCTACCTTGAATATTGAATCCTAGTAAGCCCCATTGAGCCTTAAAGTCTATTCTTTGATAGCTACAACATAAGCTAATCCTTTTTCTTCGTTAGCCTTGAATTTGATCCAAAACTCCTCTAAGCGCTTGAGGGAAAAATCCGAAAGAGTGAAGGAGTGAGAAGCATGAAAAAAGAAGAAAAAGTAAATGTAAAAGTTGAGAAAGGTCAAGGGTGCAATTTGTTTGAAATGTCTCGAGTATTGGTAGGGAGTAAGAAATAAAATGAATGAAAAAAGCTGCGTAAGTACCCTTTTACTACAAGCAAGTGTGCTTAAAGAAATGGCAACAAGAAGAAAATTCGTGGATTGAAAAGAATAAGGGTGAAGTAAGAGAAGAGATGTCCTTAATGAAGGTTGAAGTTAAAAGCGCTTGGGAAGATAGCTACTCATTACGACAAGAATAGTACCTTCCCGTCCTTAGCTTACATTACAACCCATTAAGTCCTACTTGATCTTACGCTCATACATCCTTAAATTAGTGGAGTAAAACACTAAGGGCAAGCTTATGGTTCACTACATGATGCATGTGGAATTCTCTTTGTGAGAGTGAGCGTAATTCTATTCATTTACCCATACATGTTGTGATTTAAAAAATTTGCGTGTGAAAAATGGGTAACTCTGCTGTGAGGGCACATGTTTAATGAAGGATATAATTCATGTTGGATTTCTTGATCGCCTGATTTGATGAGTTTGCTAAAATTGAGAGTCAAGTCTTGAGGTTAGGAAGTCTTAACATAGTTAAAATTGATTTTAATGGTTAAATCTTGCCTGGTCTACGCTTTAGCCGGCTATCTTAAATCGTCATTGTAGAGGTAGCTTGAATTATCTTGCTAAATTAGATTTGTGTGAGTATTCATGTGCATGATATGTAAAAGGTTTGTTCGAGGGCGAACAAGGCTTTAAGTGTGGGGTTGTGATTTTAGGCATAATTGCATGCCCAAGTGCTACTTTTATAACTTAATTTAGTCTTGTTTATCTCTTATTTATATACATTCTCATGTGGATTTTATGTAAATGTGGAATATATACTAACCAACATGATTAGTCCTATTTTTTGAAGGTTAATAATGCATTTGAGGAACTAATTCACGATTTTGTGAAGTGGAGGAATGGAATCAAGAGCAAAACGTGAAAGTCAACAAGAAAAACATGCAATAACCGGCACCCCGCACGATGGGGCCGTGGCACGCCGCCAACGCGGCAACACTTGACCAAAATTTGCATTTTTTGGCACATTCCAGTGAGGGTACGAGTTACCTCCGCGTGTGACAGAGGTCACTAGGGCGTTCATCTCCGTGACACGGAGCTGTTCCACCCCACATGCCAAATTTTGCAATTTTTTCATCTGCCAAAGATAGTATAAATTGAACCCTTAGCTTCTAAAATCATTTAAGAGGGGGATTTTCTTGAAAAAACCGAAGGGAGGCGCGAAGGGAGACTTGGAGAACTCCTTTGGGTTCACCTTTTCTTCATTTCTTTTCATCTATTCTTGTAAGTATATTACTCTCTAAACATGTTTTTTGAGTATTTGTACAAACCTCGAGTGGCTAGAACCCTCCATCTAGGGCAGTTGAGGCAATGGATAAGATTGTATTTGCTTAGATTCATTGGGCTGATTTGTTAGTTGTTGTTTTGTCTTACAATCTTTATTATTGTTGTGTTTATGTTTGACTCATGAAAACAAGTGGGTTAAGCGTAGGTGAAATCTTGGAAGAGAAAACTTAGGCAAGAACATAAGATTGTAGGAAGTAAATTCTCCTTATCTTTGATAGGATTCAAGGTTAGGATAGGAATATACCCAACTTAACTTGCTTTGGTTGATAAAATGGGAAGAGAGAAAGACACCAACTAGAATTGTAATCCACCACTCGAAGGAGTAGTTGTGAAGCTAAGTTTGGTTAAATAGTTGGAGGTACGGAAGTCCCCAATCAACGGTAAGGGCATAAAACCCATAAACCACATCCATGTAGTGAATTGCCCACCTAACTACAAATGACTTCCTCGCACAACGATGTAGTAGTGAGGCTAGTTTGTCGTGTTTAGTGTTCTAAGACCATGAACATACAATTCCAATTATGTGAGACAATATTGATAATTTAATACTTGAATCATTATGAATTGTAGCATTGCATGATTATCCGGCCTAACTCTAGTTTTGTTTTGTATTGTTTCAAGATTATTTTGTGTACCACTAAGATTTAATTATAATTTATCGAAAACTTCTAAACCGACTTCCTTAACTAACACTTCAACTTGATAATTTGTTGAACCAGTCCCCGTGGGTTTGACATCCGACTCTTAAAAGGGCCACTATATTACTTGTACGACCCGTACACTTGTGGGTTCAACAGGGTCTCTGAGTTGCATCCTTAACCCTAACTAGATGGTGTCCACAACTTTGGAGATCATCTTTCGCCATAGGAAATGAAACGACCTACAAAGTAATAACTGAACTAGCCTCCACTCTAAGACTCGGCTCTCCTAGAAATTCAACTCTACCGCCTGTGTCCTACAATTAACCGAGGCATAACATGCGGGGCCAGCGAATCCATGCCGAGGATAACATCTAAATAGGTCATGGCTAACTTTATCAAATCTCATTTTAAATGATTTTCTCAAGGAATACAAGATCGCGCAACTTCTATACATCCATCAAGCTACAACTCGAATCACCTACTATAGCAGACTAAGGAAAGGTTTTGACAAGTCTTCTAAGTCCGACTGCCATCACACATAAAGTGTCACAAAAGACAAGGTAGCCCCTGATCTAACAAAGCATAAATATCAAGATGGAAGAATCGCAACATACCAAGGGCCACATCTGGGGACCTCCCCGATCCCGGTGGATGCTAACGCATGTAATCTATTTTGGCGCCGACCGCCACCTATGTTGGTAGATTCCCCTAATGTGTTGAACGTGCGGGTGGGGCTACAAAACTAGAAGTCCGGGCCTCGGCCCCAATCATGGTCCCGTTCGCTGCAAGGATATCTCTAAGCATGTGTCCAGTTTCCAACACCCAAAGAAAGCACTTGAACCTACCAAGCACCGGCCCATGTGCCCCCGACCACACATCTCTGTGGCAAGTCGGGATACTACAATCTACGGGTCCGGCTACTCCGACCCTCGATCCCGATGCTCGACCTCTCCGATCATGCCTAGCCCGGATGGCATCAATCACAAGATGCTGAGCATAGCATCTTTGGTGGGTCTGCTGTTGGTGCCTACAACCTGATCTTAGTTGTGAGAATCTCGTAACTATCGGGCCCCGTCCTCTTGGCCTCCTATCTCTCAAATGCACCACCTCCATCTCGCCGGGCGTACAAACCTGAGTCCGAGGGGAAATACATATCCTAGTGTAGCATAGGAGGTCCCATATTCCTTGTCCAAATTTCCCTCCACGCCATGAACAAACCTACTCACTCGCGCCTTTTGATCAGCAACTAACTCCTGGTGTACTTCGAAAAGCGAGTGAACTCAATGGCATATTCCTGTACTGGCCATTTTACCTTGCTTAAGATTCACGAACTCAAACGCCTTTAGCTATCGTATCTCACGAGGGAAGAACCGATCTAAGAACGCAACATGGAAACCTCCCAAGTGACTGTGACTTACCCGGTGGCCCTACTATCTTTCCATTATCGAGACCCGGGACGTGTGCGACCCTTTCTACTAGCATGAGCCAACTTACACATTCACCCCCCCATTCAACCCCATTCACCCCCATGACCGGGTGATCTTCACAATCTCATCAATGAACCTACGCTGGTCCTCATCTACTTTTGATCCGAAGTACTGAGAGTTCATTCTCAAGAAACTCACTTAAAGCTCACTAATTTCCATTTTAAGGACATGCAATAACTACCCGTCGATCGGGACCCGAGCCGGTCAAGTCCCGCAGAGAGTTTGAATAGTCGCCTCTAAATTCAGCATGGGCAACCGCCTCCCAGGCATGGTGCTCTCTTGGATTGGTGGGCCTCGCTCGGGTTCAAGCTCATTGCCATTGTTACACCTCGTAAAATTCCCAACACATAGATGGCCTATTCGCATATTGGTTAAAAGTATTTGAAAGCTATACTGGTAGAAAAAGGCCCGAGAAAGGACCGGAGAAGAAACCTATCGAACCATCGCGGAAGGAGCCTGGGCGTGAGCCCTCCGCGATGGCAACGTGTCACGGAGGGGGAGCTTCCGCGTTGGCTCCGTGGACACGTTGGCCCCAGCCTGTGATCAAGTATATAAAGCCTCCAACTTCGGTTTATTAGATTAAAATCAGAAAATTTCTAGGAGAAGTCGCTGAAACAAAGGGGGACGAAGGATATTGATACTCTCCTTTGATTACGCCGTCAAATGCAGTCCAAATTTAAATTAACCTCAGATACCGAGGTGATGCACATCAGGGAGCATTCCACATTTAGTTTCGTGAAATTCGGTCGACAAATCGTCGTGCTATTGGGCTAAGGTAAGTGGAATTGCTCCAAATTAGCGACAATGTTCTCCTAGCCTTTACAGGAATATTTCTCCCTTTCCTGACTTCAGAAATAGCAAAGCTGACCGTCTTTCGATAAGCCAATGTTTGGGCTATAAATATATCGAAAGTGAGGTTTTCTTCCACTTTAATATTTAGTTTTAATTGATGTATATGTGAATGCAGCTTGGGAGAAATGGTCGAGTACCGACTCCCAGCTTCGTCCGTTAGTCAAGAGCAACCCGAAGTAAAGGGATGTAAAGCTAGTTTCTTCTCAGTTAGTAACTTTAGCCTAGCACTAAGAAACTCTGTAATAGAATTCCCGAAGTTGAATATTGAGTTTTGTGCAAGTTCGTAAACCTCGTTTTGCGTTGTTATATCGTATTCAGTCCAAAAGTTAGCAAAGCAAACAACAAATGGCGCAGTTATCATTTGACTCAAAGATATTCACTCGCATTTAGCAAGCATGTTTTTAATAATATGACATATATTCCGAATAAAAGTTAGTAAAGTAAATCAAAAGACAGATAGTATTCTTGGCTACAAGATAGCCATACGGTATTGCATGATATCTTCGCCACGCATAAAGCCATACGTATAGTATCTTACACAAAAAAGATAGCCATACATTCGTATAAGATCTCGATTCATGATAAAGCAAGCATGAGAATCGCATAACACGTAAAGAGTTCGATTAAGAAATCAGATTACGATAGTATTTTATTATAAACACATGCTTGCTATATATGTGCTTATTGATTGTTGAGACTTGATTGTGTCATGAGGGGCACCTCTTTTGAGCGTCCTCACCGCCCGGGTTGGTAACTATGTCGCCCACCGAGCGGCGTGGTATACGGCCACCTGGGAGTTGGCATGCCGCCGCCAGCAGGGACGAAGACCGGATGAAGCTCCCCATATCAGGGCCGATCAGCATAGCATGCATTACCCTGGCTATGCGCATGCGCCTGTGGAACAATTTATACAAGCATAAAGACAGATATACATATGAGTCCTCCTGACTGCATACGTTATTTATATCGAAAATATACAGCCCGGAAATGGAGACCCGTGGGGCCTACAGAGGTGCTGTAGCTAGTAGATGAGTGGAGTGACTTATTTTTGGTTGGTTTTAACCCAGTAGGGTATTAGATTGTTTGATTGGTTGGCACCATCCGACTTATGGGCGGTTGGTATTGGTTCTTGCTTGATATTTATATGTATTTATATGTTATATATGAGCTATTAGGACGTTGTGTCGCCACGTCGATGTACGCTCCTCGCCCTATCACAAGCATTTAAAAGTTTGATTCAACTTATGCACGCTCTGTGTGCCTTCCGCTATTTCCCGCTATTTAGAGTTGCTAGTTATGTTGTTATTATTCGATGTGTGTTCGCCTGCTTTGCATACTTCTGCACCGCTGGTACCGACGCCCGTGGGGCGCCGTGATTACTGCCCCAGGTACTCATGTGACGAGGAGGCGATCCCGTGATTCCATCCAGCTCATAGTCACGCTCCTCGTCATCCTGAGCTTGATATTCGTAGGTACCATTTTCATTTGTTGTACAAGATGGGCAGGTCAGCCCCGTCCCGACCATTTTATCGCACTATAGAGGTCATGCATTATATATATATACATCTCCCCTATGGTTAGTTGTGCCGGCCGTGTGAGGCCGTGCGTTTTGTTTAGTTGGTTAGCATTTCATTGTGTTGGCCGTTGGGGCCATAATTTGATAAGAGTGAGGACCCTGCTTCTGGCCACATGTTGTACAAGATTCTTATGTTGAGTCACGATGACTAGACAAAGACGGGGTGGCCTTATCGGCCCGCATAGGTTCCCCTTTATAAGTATGTCTGGTTGGTTGAAATTATATTTACCGGGTGGCTATAGGCCCGCCGGTCAGGGAGGCCGAGCTTACACCCATATATAGCTCGTTGTTTCCGTAACTGAGATAGAGCTAGCCAGAACCGATGTGCTTAGGCTCACCAGCTAGGAAGTCCAGGTCCCGCCTCAGGTTCAGCCGGGCCATACCCCCTCAAGGCGGGGAATGACAAACTTGGTATCGCAGCACGTCGTGTCCTAGGGAGTCTCGCAAACCGTGCTGGGTAGAAAGTCTTTGTCTATGGATGTGTTGTGCACCACAAACTATGGGGCGTGAGGTCACGAGGCATGATAGTATTGTTACCCTTTCTTCTCATTCAATAGTACATGTAGCGGTACGTGATGTGGTTGAGTCCCTAAAACTTATCATATTCTTTGTCTAAAGAGAAAAATGGCAGACCAACAACACCCTACCACCGGTAGAAGATTAGACACGTAGCTAGAGAAGGCACCAACAGATGCCCGCCTTCATTCGTAGTCACCGATCCGAGGGCTATATAGAGGCTTCATCACGCCTCTCTCGCCAGCCCCTCACATCAGAGCCGGTTGGCATGATAATACCGCTCCGATAGCTCCCCGTACTCACGCCATCGATCAGAAGTTCATAGCGTTGCTGGGTTTTGTTGGCACAAATGATGGCCACATAGCCCGCCGTTGCCACCCGTAGCTACAGTAGCCACTCGGTGGATCAGTAGTTCAGGTCGTGGTGCTTGGCACTGGTCCCTCTGCCAGCTTCACTGCCGACGTGCAACAGGACCCCTGTGATTTCCTAGATCGATGCAAGAGAGTTTTTCAAAAGACAGGTGACCCCTACTGTAATCGGGCCGAGATGGCAAGAGCCGGGTTAAGTGACATAGTTGTATTATGGTGCCGAGAGTTGGGAAAGGTCTGAGGAGAGATGTTGCCCTCCGACCTGGTCCAGCCGTTCTAAGCCTTCCCGGACTGCTACTTGCCACGGAGATCCGCAGCCCGAATGGATCGCTTGCATTTGAGTGGGGGCGAGGAGCGTACGAGAATATGCTTTTACAGTTTAACTCCTTAGCCCGCTATGCTCCAGCCTTTGTGGACACCTGTCAGCCCGTAGTTCACTGTGTTTATTATGGGTCTTAACCTGCACATTGAAGCATGCATAACGGCTACGTTACAAGAAGATATGGATATTGCCCGAGTGCCTTGCCCAAACTATTGAGGCCTTAGACAAATGGTGAACAGGCAAAGAGATTTAATAACAGAACAAATACAGAAAGACAAAACTCTCGATAAAATACGTGAGGTTCGTAGGACCCAGCCCCTATTGTCTTATTTGCACTCTGACCCCCACCTCCACCACAAGCAAACAGGTAGATTTTTTCATCGAGGCGCTCGAAGCCCGGGTGGAAGTTCTCGAACAAAAGAGATTCAAGCAGCCAGAGAAGGGTAGAGCGAGCAGCCCACACCCCCACCCCGCCCTACTCATGGTCGACCTCATACCAGCTTGTAGATATGGCTCCTCAGATGTTATATATGCGGGCGTGAGGGGCAATCAATGAGAGATTGTCCGGCTGGGGGCAAGAGAGCCGAGATAGCAGGACAGGGGATCCGCAGTGGCCACGAGCTCTAGTGTTCTACAGGCGTGCAAAGTCCCTCAGGTTCACAGGTGAAGAGGCCGAGGTAGTTCGTATTTTCAGCTCGTGTGCCGGGCTCAAGCCGTACCTATGCATTACTGTGGAGACAAAGACTCAGAGGCGTCCACGTGGTAACATGTATGATGACTATATGTTCATGCCCCGTTTATATAATCGTTTGATTCAGGACCACTTATCCTATATTACCCCATTTGTGGCTCGAAAAGCCATGTCACACTGCAGTTATTACAAAGAGCCCTTTCAAGATCCACACCCGTCGGTGACTCTATTATAGCTAGCGTAAATTATCAAGGGTGTACAAAAGAGAGGTTGCCGATCTCTAGACTATAGTAGATCTCGGGTGTAGCTAGAAATGATTTGATTTCGATGCCATCACGGGTATGGATTGAGTTTGCTGTCAGTGCTATACCAACGTAGAATGTTGGACCAAGACGGTCCGACACCTTTCCGTGGGGAGGCAAGGCGAGAGTGGAAAGGCAGCCACATGCCTACGCCTAAAAGGTAGGTTTATTTCCCACTTTCGGCGAGGAAATTGATAGCTAAGGGATGTATTTACCACCTAGTCGTGGTCCAGATGTTCGTGTAGAGTTCCCGACACCTGGCCGTTCCCGTGGTGAATGAATTTCCCGATGTATTTCCGTATGAGCTACCCGGTATTCCCCCCGCAGAGGGAAATAGATTTTGCAATCGACTTGCAACTGTGCACTCAACCATATCAATTCCTCCGTATCGTATGGCTCTTGGCGTAACTTAGAGAGTTAAAGGAGCAAGCTGAAAGATTTATAGACAAGGGTTTCATCAGGCCGAGTACTTCACCGTGGGTGTGCCGTCTCTATTTGTAAGAAAGAATGGCTTGCCCGCATGTGTAGGATTACGCAATCTAATAAAGTTACAAGAAAGAATAAGTATCCGCTTCCTAATAGATGATTTGTTTGATCACATGTGTATTAGATACTTCTCCAGATTGACTTGCGGTCCGTGATATCATCTAGTTCGAGTCCGTGAAAGACATTCAAAATGGGCTTTCAGACCCGATATGGACACTTTGAATTCCTAGTTATGTCCTTTGCTGACGAATGCCCCAAAGAATATTAATGGACCCGATGAACAAAGCATCTTCTGCACCATACCGACCGTTCGTGATAGTGTTTATTGATGATATTCGGTGTATTCTCGCTTCCGAAGGCATCACCGTGCTCATTTACTCGGGACAAGGCTCCGCATTCTCAGGGACCGTTAAGTTATATGCTAAGTTCTCCAAATGTGAATTTTGGCCAACTCGCAGCCTTCGTGGCATATTGTGCCTGATGCCGGTATACAAAGGACACGCGTAAAATAGCAAAGCAGCTAAAAACGTGGCCTAGACTACCACTCGAATCAAGTGCACAAACTTTCTGGGGTTAGGGATATTATCAGAGATTTGTTGAAGGGTTCTCCACTATACGGCACCTCCAATCAGCCGACGCAAAAAGCAAGAAAGCTCGAAGTGACGTGAGGCATGTGAGCGTGAGCTTCTAGGAATTAAACGATTTGCATTAACCTCCTCCCTGTTAGCATTGTCAAGGTGGCCAAGGTTATTCAAGCAGCTCATGCAGATCAGCGCTTGGTTGGGTTGTGTGTTGATGTAAAGACGGTAAGGTGATTGGCGTACGCCTCCAGACAAATAGAGGTTGACTCAAAAGAATTACCCTACCCACGCACTGAGTTAGCCGCAGTGATCCACGCCTTAAAGATATGGAAACATTACTTGTATGGTGTTCATTTGGATATTTTCACAGATCATAGGAGCTCACAAAGATATCTTCTTTCACCCGTGAGGGAGAGGACCAAGGACGTACGGGTTGGAGTTATTAAAAGAGTATGACGTGGATATTCTATATCATCCTGGAAAGCCAACGTAGCAGCAACATGCTCATCCGTAAATCCATGGGAAGTTTGGCGTATTTGCAACCGAGCCGGAGTTGGTCGTGGAGATACATCAATTAGCCGCCAGCGTTGTGTAGTGAAATGTAGGACAATGTAGCGTAATTCAGAACGCCACCGTGTCATCATTAGTTGTGGAAGTAAAATAACTAAGAATAAGGAGATCCTGACCGATCCAAATTTAAGGATAAAATTCAAAGAAAGGAAAGCGCTGCATTTTCGATAACCGAGGATGAAGTGTTGCGATTAAAGGCTACTCCGTGTTCCGTATATTACAAGGCTCCACCAACGTATTATGAACGAGGTATGGCTACGCCCGGCATTTCCTCCACCTACAAGGATGAAAATGTACCATGATATTATAGAAGAACTACCGGTGGCCAGTATGAAAAGAGAAATTGCCGAATTGTAGAAGCTCAAAGGTCTCAACCGCCAAATGTGTGAAAGCGAACACCAAAACCAGGTGGTTAACCTCGACATACCGTGTTCTCTCGAAATGGGAAGCAAGAAACATGGATTTTGTCCCAGATTACCCCGCACTGACATAGGCACGATTCTGCATGGGTGATAGTTGACAGTCGACAAAATCAGCTTATTTTCTGCCGTTGAAAGCTATCTTCGGCCGAGGATTATGCCTAATTGTATATCGTAGAAATAGTTAGGTTTGTACTGCGGTTCCAAGACGCTATTTCATGTGGGAGCAAAATTTACAAACAGATTATGGCAAAATGCTTCGTAAAAGACTGGGAACACAGGCATTAATGAGCAACATTCCACCTTAGATGGGATTGTGGCCGAACGCACGATTCGACGTCAAGGACATGCTGTGCGTGTGTGCTAGATTGAGGTAGCTGGGGCGAGCATTTGCCGTTAATTGAGTTTGCTTATAATAATAGCTATCACCCAGCCTATCCGTATGGCGCCCTTCGAGGCACATAATGCGCGAAAATGCGCATCGCCCGCTGGCCGGTTTGAAGTGGGGAGAGTCACAACATCGGGGCTGGGACATTATTCAATGAGTAAGGTTAAATCTTATCATAGAACCGCCATCGACCGCACGCAGCCAACATAAATCGTATGTTGATGTGCGGCGCGTAAACCTAGAATTCGATGAACGACCGGGTATTTCGGAAGTCTCTCCGATGAAAGGGGTGATGAGATTCGGCAAGAAAGGTAAGCTCACCCGAGATTTGTCAGCCTTATCGACTACCAAGGATAGGCCAAGGGCATATGAGTTGAACTTGCCTCCGTAAATAGAATTGGTCCATCCAAATTTCTTTCACGATCTATGCCGAGGAAATTCATAGGGAGAGCAAATTCTAGTCCGCATATCCTAAGCTACTAAGAGCCGGCCTATGAAGAAAGTTCCAAAAGAAGCTATCTTAGACAAAAGCAGATTTTTAGATCGAGAACCAAGGATGTTGCGTCCTGGTCAAAGTAATCGTGGCGTAACAGAATCGAGAAGAGAAGACTTGGGAGGCGGAGGAAGATGGCGAAAACCAGATATCCTCATTTATTCCAAGTACAGCGCTAAGAGGTATGTTAGCATTGTCACTTATGCAGCGTCTTATAGTATATATATATAAATGAGAAGATCGTATTTTAATTCGGCCATGTGAATACTATAGTATTGTTGTGGAGTACCCGTATTGGACTTCACATTTCGTGTTTTTGGATAGTCATACACAGGGGAAACTCTCACAAAATTTTTCTAGAAATAAGTTGAGTAAGTTGAGAAGTTCTAGAGATAGTAGATTACATTCGAGGATGAATGTTCTTAAATGGGGGAGAATGTTACACCCCGTAAAAACTCACACATAGATGGCTCTAGCTCCGCATGTTGGTTAGCATATATTTGAAAGCCATACATGCTAGAAAAAGCGTCGAAAAGGACCGACAAGAAACCCGTCAACTATCACTCTGAAGGGAGCCTGGCAGAGCCTCGGCCGATGGCAAGTGTCACATGGCGGAGCCCCGCATTGGCTCCGTGGGACACGCTGGCCCTGCCCGTGCTCAAGTATATAAAGCCTCCAACTTCGATTTATTGGATTAAAATCAGATAAAATTTTCGTGAGAAGTCGCAAAACATGGGAGACGAAGGATATTGATAATTTCCTTTTGAAAACGCCGCCAAATGCAGTCCAAATTTAAATTAACCTTAGGTACCGAAGTATTTAGTGTGGGAGCATTTCACGGATTTAAGCCAAATTCGCCGACAAATCGTCGTGCAACCGGGCTAAGGTAAGTGGAATTGCTCCAAATTAGTGTCAATGTACCTCTAGCCTTAAAGTGAATATTTCTTCGATCTTCGAAAAGCAAGTTTTCGAATCGTCTTTCGATAAGCCAAAGTTTGGGCTATAAATATATCGAAAGTGAGGTTTTCTTCCGTATATTTTAATATTTAGTTTTAATTGATGTATATGTCAACGCAAATGGGAGAAATAGCCGGAGTAATCGACTCCAGCTTCATCCGGTTAGTCTGATAACCCGAAGTGCTGGGATGTAAAGCGCTTCTTCGGCAAGTTAGTAACTTTAGCCTAGCTGCAGAATTCGGCAAGAAACTACGTAATAGAATTCCCGAAGTTGAATATTGAGTTTTGTGCAAGTTCAAGTAAACTCGTTTTGCGTTGTTATATCGTATTCCCAAAAGTTATAAAGTTAAAATAAATGGCGAGTTATCATTTCGTACTCGCATAGCCTACTCGCGTTTAGCAATCATGTTTTTAGAATAACATGACATATATATGTCTTAATAAAAGTTAGTAAAGTAAATCAAAGTGTAAAGATAGTATCTTGGCTACAAGATAGCCATACATTCGTATAAGATCTCGCATTCGCATAAAGCAAAGATAGAGAATCGCATAACACGTAAAGAGTTCAAATTAAGAAATCGGGACACAAAGATAGTATTTTCAGCTTAAACATGCTTGCTATATATGTGCTTATTGATTGTTGAGACTTGATTGTGTCATGAGGGCATCTTATTAAGCGTCCTCGCTGCCCCCGGGCTGGGTAACGTGTCGCCCACCGAGCGGGTGGGTATACCGTCATTCCAAGGAGTGGCATGCCGACCGCAAGAGATCTAAGATGGGATGAAGCTCTATATCAGCCGATCAAGATAGCAAGACAGACACCCCTATTGTGCGCATGCACCGAGGGAACAGAGCAGACAGCCAAGCACAGATCCTGACTGCATACGCTATTTATATTGAGGCCATAGCCTTGTTAGAGACCTGTGGTCCGGTGTAGGTGCTCGTAGCTAGTAGATGAGTGGAGGACAAATTTGGTTGGTTTTGACCCTAGTAGGGGTATTAGATTGTTTGATTGGTTGGCACCATCCTGGCTTATTTGGGGTTGGTATTGGTTCTTGCTTGCTATTTATATTTATTTATGTTATATATGAGCTATTAAACAGCAGGTCGCCACATCGAGCTGTGTACGCTCCCCGCTTATCACACACAGAAAGTCTCATTCAACTTATATCGCCTATGTACTCTTCAGCTATTTCCTCGCTATTCGTAGTTGCTAGTTATGTTGTTATTCGTATGTGTTCATTGTTTTCTGTATACTGGCATCACAAAATGACGCCGGTTGGGGCGCCGCATTACTTGCCTCGAGTACCTCATAGACGAGGAGGCTGATCCTCGTGATTCCAGCCTAGCTTCATAGGAGTCATCGCCTCCTCGTTGGTCCGAGCTTGATATTCGTGAGGTGTAGTTCATTTTTCTTTGTTGTACAAGATGTGGGTAGGCGGCCCCGTTCCACCATTTTATCAATACTCATATAGAGGCTTGCAAATTGTATATATACATCTCCCCGTGGTTAGCTGTGCCGGTCGTGTGAGGCCGTGGCGTTTTGTTTAGTTGGTTAGCATTCCGATTGTGTTGGTCGTGTGGGGCCATAATCTGATAGTAGTATTGACCTCGCTGGGCCACGTAGTTGTGGCCGCATTCATATGTTGAGTCAGCGTATGACTAGACAGCATGGTGGCCTTGTCGGCCCGGGGCAAGATAGGTTCCCTCTTTTATAAGTATGTCTCGGTTAGCTGAAATTATATTTACAGTGGCTATAGGCCCGTCTCGGCCTGAGGTCGGTATTTACGCCCATTATATAGCCCGCTGTTTCCGTGAAACTGAGATGGAAGCAGCCAGAACCGTACGTGCTTAGGCTCACCCGGGGCTAGCGACCCAGGTCCAACTAGGGCACCATGTGCCAATCATACCCCCCAAGGTGGGGCGTGACGCCCATCCTCATGGCCGTCTCAATTTCCCATTCCTTCTACCATTTACTCTTCTGGGAGCCATGATTCCACTGCGAATAGCATGAATTAAGGATGGGGGGAGACATCTCACGTACGATTATGATCATGAAAGAAGAGAACATTTCAAAATGTTTCGTAGTATCTTGTCATGTATGCCACTCACACCCATGAAAAAGTCTCTACTTTACACATGTATTTTGACACCCTAGAACACTTCAAACCTATTGCTTTGATACCAAATTTGTCACGACTCAATGGAGGGCCGACCAGACACGGACAAGGAACCCCGAGAGACCTAAATCAACCCATGACATGCACATAACAACTACTCCAATATCAAGTAAAGCGTAATACTTAGTATAACAAGATAATATAATCATAAACATGACATAACATGTAAAAGCGAACGTTACTAACATTTATGCAAAGTTGAATACTACATTTAGTCTAAAAGCCCTAAAATGTTTGATGGGTTGATGGGATAATACCCCCAACTTACCCGACAAGTCTAGAAAACTCAACATGAAAAGATAATCGATATCACAACCGGTCCCTGAGAATGAGGGACTCACGAAAGGGCTGGGTGCTAAAATCCGAGATGAACTATCGATGGTGTTGGCCCGAAGGTCGAGCTATATCATAAAATGATACAACATAGAGTATGCGGTCGAGCATTGAATATACCAGTATGCAAGGTAAGAAAAACCACTTAGAAAAGTTAAATCATTTAAAACATGCACAATATAACATAAACAAGTAAGAGTTGAAGAGTAGGGCTTGCATGCATTCTTTTCAAAACATGATCTCAACATAAATAACATCATAACCGAATAAATTGGACCCAAGGCTGAAAGCTGGTAATCGTACATAGAACTCAACATGTTAAACCTACTTAGAACATATTAGGTATGTGTATCATGAATGACAATATGCATGACCGAAATCATGAGGAACAATGGGAGACTTGTCTTTAGTCGACATGCAATAATAGAGAGCCATTTAGGTCCCAACTATCACTCCTCAAGTAGGTAGAGCCATCCAATGCCTTTTTCAGTGGCTAAGGTTGATACCATGATATCAATATCAAGCTCGTGGCCCAATAGGGCAGTGGATAAAGCCTACAAGGGAGGTCCCAAAGTAATATATATAAGTATAAACCTAGGTTGACGTGTAGTTCTGAGGCATAGGTGATCGACCCTAGCCTACTCAAAGGCTAGACACTACCCCAAAACATGCATATTCTTCATCATTTTTCAACGAAGATCAATAATCAAATGCATCTCAAATCTTAAATCATACATAAGAGAAGCTTTAACTCAAATTATACCACAAGTGGAAATATAACTGGGAGTCTTCGCTCCAAAACCATGTGGTAAGCATAATTAGGGGAAATCATGAATCATACTTGGAACATGCGGGCATTGCCCAACAATTTTTAACATGCTTGAAATTACTCAATTCATATTGAAGACATGATTATAATCATGGGTCGCAGAAAACATTCTTTTCATTACAATATCTCATCATAATCATACATCCATTACAAATCTCATATTTTACATGAACTTTCCATAATTAAGCATTTTGATTAATAAACTTAGAACACGATTTTTCATTTAAAATAACGTAAAACTTTCCCTTGAATCATAATTCAATATTGGAAACATATTTAAATGATAGCCATGTAGAGAATTAGGAAATTCATATCAAGTTAAACCCCATAGATTAGACATGGGAAATTCGGATTTAGAGAGGGATTCGCCATGGGTGTGAAAGGACTCACCCACCAGATAGCTCTACACTGGGAAGATAAAATTCTTAGCACTCCTTGAAAGCCTCCAATGGAAAATTGAAGAAAACCTAGAAGAACAAGCTTGATCACCTCCCCTAATTTTCTTAACTTTGCATGCATAAATGTGAATAAGACTAGGATAGGTTTTACCCTCATAAAACACCTGCATTTTCGAGCCGAAATGACATAGTTTAGACCCTAGTACTTAGAATGAAAGAAATGCCCTTATTGAAACTCAAAATTTCGCATCGGTAGACAACAACAATCCTAATGGGTCGTTCTGGTTACCATGACTCATGGTATTCATCCGTCGTCTCCACCGGTCCGACTTCACATTCTCGGTTTGGTCCCACGACTCGACAAAGGATGATTCATCCCCTTCAAACGATGATTCATTTTTTATCTCCGTTGTTTCCACTCTTGTGACCACCCGCACCAAGACCTTCACAGTCACACCACGGCTTGTTCTTCCTTCCAACGAGTCATGTTTTCCTCCCATTACCTCAACTGGAGGTTGTGATACTCCTTCCCACGTATGATAACCACGACCCCCTGTTAGCCGCAATGGGTTGGTTCCACGACTCGTCACTTCATCCCCGATCAAGGGTTAGCTCACCATGAACACAAACAATGACTCGTTACTTTCGGCAATGTGGTCGCTCGGGACCCGTTACACCCAACTATGACCGTGCAAGACCTCCCCACTAAGTATTCTCCCCATGGGTCATTGGTTGGACCAACGATTCATAGGTGCCCTTTTTGTGGGATTTTCCACAGATTCTTCCAACTTCCATTTTTAAATCTAAAGTCTAATCTTAAAGTACTTCTCATTATACTAGTAGAATGAATGACTCTAGACTGAAATACATGACCTAACCGACCATGAAAACATACATGCATGCATGACATGAAAGAAACTTAGAGACATGAACTTGACATGAACTTGACATGACTGAATAGAGTACTAAGGAGGAAAACTGTTCCTCATGCTAGATTTGAGTCGCAAAAGAAAAGACGGGGGTATTTAGCCATCATATCTACTTTGGCTTCCCACATAGCTTCCTCAACAAGCTGATTTCTCCATAAAATCTTCACAAAAGCTACTCCCTACTCCTAAACTTTCGAACCTGACGATCGAGAATCTCAACTAGAACCTCTTCATAGGTAATGCTATCGTCACCCTAATGGGTTATACCAAAAAAAACTAAGGCTAGTTCACCAATGCACTTCTTCTCAGGGAAACATGGAAAAGTGGATGCCCTAAAGCTAACTCGGGTAGCTCCAACTCATATGCCACCTTTCAACTCACCTCAAAACCCCATACTGACCGAAATATCTGGGACTAAGCTTCCCTATCTTATCGAACCTCATAACTCCCTTTATGGGAGATACCTTCGAAACACCCAATCATTGATTTCAAATCAGTACTCTCTTCTCCTAACATCCATATAAGATTTCTAACCGGTTTCCGGAAGCTTAGCCTTTCCCTAATAAGTTGAACTTTCCATGGCCTCATGAATCAATCCGGTTCTATATAATTCCGTCTCACCTATCTCAAACTATTCAATAGGTGATCTACACCTCCACCCATAAAGAGTGTCAATCGTATACGAATGCTGGGAGGATAGTCGCATTATAGGCAAACTCTGATGAGAGAAGAGTGAGCATCACAACTACCCTTGAAATCACACATATGCTCTCAACATGTTCCTCGAGAGTTTAGATAGTCCGCTTCGGCTCCGGACCATCTATCCGTGGGTGAAAAGTTGTACTAAGCTCACATGAGTACCAAGACCCTTATGAAATTACTTCAAAAAACTAAGAGGTGAACTACCACCGAATGTGGAATATTTATATGCCAAATCGACACTCAAATGCATCGCTTTTGCCTTGTTATCCAACAATGTGTGTATATTCTCATGTAGATTGTATGGAAGTGTGATTTTATACTAACCAACATGATTAGCCTTGTTTTGTAGGCTTTGATGATTTTTTGAGGAGCTAATCCACAGTTGGGGAAGTGAGGCTTGGAGACGAATAAACACGCAAACGGCACAAGAGGGGAGGCCCAAAATGTTCTCACCCGCGCGTCGGCAACGTGCCACGGCAGGCGTGCTGCCCAGATGCGCCCCCTGTCAAGTTGGCAACGTGCCACGGCAGCAGGAATCACACCAAGCCTTGTGCAACGCGCCGCCCCCAAGAAATAAGTGTCACGCTCGCCAACGCGGCAGGCAGGCCGCCTGTGGCCGATTTTCGGGCGATTTGGTGAAGGCCTCCCGTTGGCCGTGTCACTGAGGCAATGCTCCATGCTGTTACACTCCGCACACGTTGCTTGTTATTCGGGATAAATTCCCACTATTATAAATAGTACACTAGGTTTATTTTCACATATTCTCGACTTGGTGGAGCAAGAACGTGTTACAAAAGCGCTGTGAGGACGAAATTTTAGGTTTTCTATCCCTTCTTCTTCCTTTCAATTGTTTGCATGATTTAATTATTTAATGATGTTCAATCCACAAATGAGTGGCTAATTCTCTTCTTGCCGAGGTTATGAACTATTGTATTGAAATGTAATTGTTGAATTGCTGGTTTATTTCATCTTTTCTTCCATGGTTGTTCTATTTAATTCTTGTTCTTACTACGTTAATATCCGGCCACGTTAATGTAAATTCAAAGTCCTAAGCCACCCGAGAGGGCAAGAAACTGGAAAGTTGTGAATTAATAGGATATGATCTGTTCTTGGTTTGGGAAAATTGGGAATTGGATTTCCCACCTTCTGTGGATAGAAATATACCTGAAAGTCGTATTAGTCATGTGTGTGGAACGCTTGTATAAACTAGAATTCTGAATTTCTTCTTATCACGAAATGTAGGTGGAAGGTTCATGATTCTTAAGTTAAGTTAAATACGAGAGTTTTAATCCATAGGCATAAGTTCCGACTAGCAACCGTGAGAAAAGATAAACCATGTACACGATAATTAGTTTCTTTACATGTTCTTTGTAGCATCAAGATGCTCTCACATTCATAGTTCGGGATTCACTTGTATAGATATTTACTTTTTCATAAAAATAGTTTCCAAAATACAAAAACTTTTCTTTACACCTTTGTCTTCATTATTAGCGTTTTAGTAAATTAACACTTGAAAAGGTTTTAATCTTTTAGTCCAGTCCAGTTCACATTCCTGTTCTCTAAAAGAGCCACCATATTACTTGTACGACCCGGCATACCCTGTGGCTCATCAAGTTTTTACTGTTGCTCAGGACAGTAATTGGTGAAATTCTTACAACGTGTTAGTTAACGAATTCAATATAAGCATTGACAACGTGTTTTTAATTTTATTTTATTTAAATATTTTTTTTATTTTTTTTGTATTTTTAAATTTTTGTGTTTGATTGATTTAAGTTTATGTTTAAATGGTGAATATTCATATTTTGACGAACCTTTATGAATTTGAGGACACCACTTCTGTGGCAACACGGTAACACGTGTAACATATTAGGTGGTCAAGATGGCCACTGGAATGGCCGTCCGACGCATACTCCCCCTCCCCCGAGCCCTACTATGATCCTTCGTTGTTTTTGATGAATACGTGCATGCTGAAAATGAGGATTTGGGATGCCAAGACCGATTAGAAGACATGCTGAAACAACTCCTTGAGCAATTAGAAGCAATGAAGGAGACTTGGCAACATTGATAAGTCGTGAAGAGGAGAATGCAGAGGTTCTAAAAAGGGATGAGCTTTAAATTACCTGAGATAATTGCCGAGGTCAGCTTGTGACAAATCGCAAAAATAGCTTATAAGTATATTCAAGAGGAACTACAAGAGGAAGAAAGGGTGGAATTTTTAGATGAAGCCCGACCCTCAGAACCTCTTGAAAGTGTCCCCGTGATGAGCTCATACTTGTAGGAAATTGCCTGTGGAGAGAGATAGAGTATACACCATTTGAAAATACTCCGGAGAGATAGATGTTGATGTGAGAAGAGGTATACAAGTAAGGAGGTCAATTGCATTGCGCTGTATCAAGGTGCATTGGACCTCACTGCCATTTCTCTACCTTATGTTTGTTGACGAAATGTAAATAGAGTCTTCCGAGCTTATGGAGAAATGTCAAGAGGAGGACCAAGTCTCATATATTCTGAAATTTGGCCGAGACTACCGTAAAATGACTTCACTTACCTGGAGGACCAATAAACGCCAAAAGCTTAATATCTACTTTCTCGTCCTTACAATTTTTTCACCACCACCCCGAGAGCATAAAAGAAAATTAGAGAAGAAATTAGGGTGAGATTCATATCCTCAAGGCGGAGGGAAAAGCGGGGTGGAACATGATACGTCGTGCCGCGACGTAAAAAATTAGGCACCGCCAGAGGAAACCCAAGGGTACCATAGGTACCCATGTTAATTTTTTTGCATTTTTATTGATCTTATTTATTTTTTCATTTTTTGTTGTTTTTGGTGGAAAGTTACACGTATGGAGGGGAAGTCGAGTACCCTTGAGGAGGAAGCTAACAAACATGGAAGAGAAAAAGTGTGGGGTCAAACACCCACTTGTGCAAGTTAAAAGAAAACCATAAAGAGTTCGCAAAGCCTAAAGGCCTCAGGAGTATTTCTCACCCTTTTTTAAATATTAATTTGATGCCATGAGGACATAGCATGATTTAAGTGATGTGGGGATGAGGGAAATTTCATGGAAATTTCAAAAAATTCTCGTGCTTAACAAAAATTTTTGGTGAATATAATGCTTGCGTGAAAAAAAAAAAAAAAAAAAAAAAATTTTGGAGAAATTTGAAAAAAAAATTTGTGAGTCAAGCATGGATTCATCACCCGTTGGTTTTTCTTTTCGGTTCTTTCAACGGGGGTCTTTGGACCGAAGAATTAAAATTTCTTTTTATTTTATTTGTTATTTTTATTTTTTGTCTCGTATATAATGTTTTAGTCGGAGTTACTTGATCAAGCTCCCGAAGATGGATGGATGACGACCGCCTGGAGGAAATTAGTCATTTTGTTTTTTTTGTAAACTCATATAGCTAATTAATGCTTGATATTCTTGTTATGTGCTATATAATGATTGTGAGATGCAAGTATGTTCAAGTTGAAGCATGCAAGTGTATAACTTTTTGTTTGAGACACTTAGGTTTGAATTTGACTCAACATGATCAAGCTTAATTTTAAATTCTTGTGATTAGCCGAGTAAGAGTCTCACAATGTGTCTTGAATTGAGCATGCAATGAGTGTAAGGTTTTTGAGTTATTCCCGTGCTATTATGGATTGTCTAGGGAACTTGCTCGGTGTGTTTATAAAACGAAATGAAGGATGTAAAATTGTAGGAGATGATTTAGGCATTTCTTTGAATGAACCTAAGCTCTTTTCCCCTCGCTTTACCTACCTTGTAATATTAATCCTAGACAGCCCCATTGAGCCTTAGCCTCTTCTTTGATAGCCGCAACATAAGCTTAATCCTTTTTATTTCATTTGCCTTGAATTTGATCCAAAGCTCCTAAGCGCTTTAAAGAAGAAAATCAAAGAGGAAAGGAGGAGAAGAATGAAAAGAAAGGAAAAGTGAAAGTTGTAAAAAGTGAGAAAGGTCAAAGGTGCACTTGGGTGTAAATGGTTGATTATTAGTAAGGAGTAAGAAAACAAATGAATGAAAAATTATTTATACAACTCCTAACTAATGAGCTAAAAGTGCCTAAAAAGAAATGGGGAACAAAAGAGAAAAATAAAACTACCAAGACAAAAGGGTGAAGTAAGGGAAGGGAAGTTCTCGCAATGAGGGCACATAGGTATTGAAGCGCTTAGGGGAAGATAGTCACTATTTTCACATCATCACAATAGTACCTACCTGCACCTCGAGTACATTACAACCTAAAAAGTCCTACTTGATCTTACATTCGTACATCCTCAAATTAGTGGAGTACAACACTAAGGGCAAGCTTATGGGTCATTACATGGTGCATGTGAATTCTTGTGAGAGTGAGTGAAATTCTATTTATGTACCCACACATGTTGTGATATAAAAAGTGTTTTTGCGTGTGAAATCGGGTAACTCTCTTTCCGTGAGGGCACATGTTTAATGAAGGATATAGTTCATGTGGGATATCTTAATCAGTTAATTTGCATGAGTTTGCTTGAGGAGAGTCGCATTCTTGAGGTTAAGAAGTCTTAACATAGTTGTATTTCATTTCATTGATCAAAACGTGCATGCTTTATTTTTAGCTTGTATCGTAAATAATCATCATAGCCGTAATTTGAATTATCTTGCTAGATTAGTTATGTGTGAATCTTCATTTACATGAGAGGTAAAAAAGTTGTTCGAGGACGAACAAGAGTTTAAGTGTGGGGTAGGTGATCAGTGGAATATTTATATGCCAAATCGACACTCAAATGCATCGCTTTTGCCTTGTTTATCCAACAATGTGTGACACTCTCATGTAAAATTGTATGGAAGTGTGATTTTATACCAACCAACATGATTAGCCTTGTTTTGTAGGGTTTTTTGATGATTTTTGAGGAGCTAATCCATGAGTTGGTGAAGTAGAGGCCTGGAGACGGAATAAACACGCAAACGGCGCATTATAGGTATGAGGTCTAAATGTACCTAATTGCTGCTGTCAGCAGTAATGCAAGCTGACGGGCAGTGTGTTGCCCAAGACAGCCGTTGGCACAAAAGCCACGGCGTGGCGGGTCTGCGACTGCAAACTCTGTGCAACGCGCTGGTCTCGGGCACCGTGCCACGCCGCTAACGCGGCAAGGTGTCGCCGGGGGTCGATGGGCGATTTCGTAAGGCTCGTTCGGGCCGTGTCACGGAGGCAATGCTCTGCGTTACACTCCGTGACACATTGCTTGTTATTCGGGAAAAATCTCTACTATTATAAATAGCACACTAGGTTTATTTTCACATATTCGACTTGGTGGAGCAAGAACGTGTTGTGCGCTAGAGGACGAAAATTCTTAGGGGTTTTCTCTATCCCTTTTCTTCTTCCTTTCAATTGTTTGCATGATTTCCATTCATTTATGATGTTCAATCCACAAATGAGTGGCTAATTCTCTTTCTTGCCGAGGTTATGAACTATTGTATTGAAATGTAATTGTTGAATTGTCGGTTTATTTCCTATCTTTTCTTCCATGGTTAGTTCTATTTAATTTTGTTCTTACTAATGCTAATATCTCGGCCAATGTTAATGTAAATCCAAAAAGTCCGACATTTCACCCGAGAGGGCAAGAACCGGAAAGTTGGTGGAATTAATAGGATATGATCTGTTCTTTGTTTGGGAAAATTGGGAATTGATTTACCGTGGATAGAAATACACCTGAAAGTCATATTAGTCATGTGTGGAATCGGTTTTGTATAGCTAGAACTTGAATTTCTTCTTATCACGAAATGTAGGTGGAAGGTTCATGATTCTTAAGTTGCTGTAAATACGAGAGTTTTATCCATAGGCATAAGTTCGACTAGCAACCGGAGAAAAGATAAACCATGTACATCGAGCAATTAGTTTCTTTACATGTTCTTTGTAGCCTCAAAGATGCTCACATTCATAGTTCGGGACACTTGTATAGATATTTTACTTTGTCATAAAAAATAGTTTCCAAATACAAAACTTTTCTTTACACCGTTGTCTTCATTATTAGAGTTTTAGTAAATTAACACTTGAAAAGGTTTTACCCCGTAGTCCAGTCCTTGTGGGTTCGACATTCCGGTTCTTAAAAAGAGCCACTATATTACTTGTACGACCCGTACACTTGCGGGCTCATCAACTACCCCTATTGGAGATGACGAACAAGGGAAATCCATGCAACCGAACAAACTCTTGAATGTACAATCTAGCATAATAATCGCCTTAATTGTTAGTTTTGACTGGTAAGAAATGGGCTAACTTGGTCAACATGTCCATAATCACCCATATAGAGTAACACTTTTGGCGCGTACGAGGTAACCCTATAATAAATACCATATTGATCTCTTCCCACTTCCACGTAGGAATGCTGACTTCCTAAAGCATACCACCAAGTCGTTGATGCTCGACCTTCACCCATTGGCAATTCAGACACTTAGCCATAAATTCCGCTATGTCCTTCTTCAAGCCATTCCACCAGTAGACTTCCCGTAGATTATGGTACATTTGGGTGGCACCTGCGTGGACAGAGTATCGAGCGCCATGATCTCACTCAACATCTACTCTCTCATTTCATCTATAGACANCTCTCTCATTTCATCTATAGACAAAACACACAATCTGCCCTGATATCGGAGTACACCATCTCTCCCATGGGACAAAACCTCTACTTTCTATTTTCGAATTTCTTCCTACAAATTCACTAAGATAAGATCCTAATCTTGCCTTGACATAGCTCCAATCACCAATAAAGATTCTGACCTATTCCAAACAATAACACCACCATCCGTCGAGTAAACAGGGCAAACCCCTAAAAGTTCAAACCGATTAACATCCGTCGCCAACTTTTTCCTCCGATCCTCAAAATGGGACACACTCTCCATGGACAACCTACTAAGGTAATCCACCACTATATTAGCCTTGCCTAGATGATAAAGGACACTCATGTCATAGTCCTTGAGGAGCTCTAGCTATCTCCTTTGCCGCAAATTTAAGTCCTTTGAGTAAACACATACCATATGTTCTTGTGGTCTGTGACCACATCCACATGCACCCCTACAAATAATGCCTCCAAATCTTCAAGGTAAAAACCACTGTTCCACCTCTAGGTCATGCGTCAGATAATTATTCTCATGAATCTTAAGTTGTCTTGAGGCGTACACAATGTCATCATCATGCTGTATCAACACACAACCAAGACCAACCTATCACGACCCGAACATAGCCCCAGAATGAGACACGGGACAAGGAGCCCCAAGAGACCCCAAGTTGACCCATTTCATGAACATATATGTAACTCAATCAAATAAAGTGGAAGAACTATCATGATAAACTTAGCGTAAGTCTGAAATAAGCATAACATTAGAAATACATATGAATCTGAAGCTGATTGCATTCTATGTCTGAAAAGCCTCTAATAATGATGAAATGATGGGATAAGACCCTAACTAACTCTCTAAGTCTAAAACTGAATATATAAAGAAAACTGATAAGGCATTGTCCTCGAGAGATGAGGGCTCACCAACAGATGTGGGATGCTAACTCTGTAAGGCTGGCTAAAGGTGAGGCTAAGGCTGAGTACCAGGGCCTTTATCATAAAATGATACAACATAGAGTATGCGGTCAGTACGTAGAATTTACCGAGTATGTAAGGTAAATAAAACCACTTAAATAGGTAAAATCATTTAAACATGCATAATGTAAAACATGATCAAAAAAAGAATTTGAGAGTAGGGCTTGCATGCTATTTTATGAAATCATGATTTGAACATAACATAACGTCATAACTGACTCGAATGACCCAAAGCTTAAATCTAATAATCATAAGTAAAACTGAACAATGGTTCAAACCACCTTTAGAACATATATATATATATACATATCATGAGTGGTAAACATGCATAACTGAAATCATGAGAAACAATAGGAGACTCATCTTATAACTTACATACCATGATAGATCTTACGTGGCCCCAACTATCACACTCAGGTGGGTAGAGCCGACAAAGCCTTCCTAGGGCTAAGGACGATGCCATGATATCAATATCAAGCTCGAGGTCTAATAGGAGTACGAGATAGCTCACAAGGGAGGTCCCAAAGCAGTATATATAGATATATATAAGTCATAACCTACATTGGCATGTAGTTATGAGGCATAGGGTGATCGACCCTTAGCCTACTCGGTGCTAGACACTACTCCCAAAAACATGTATATGCTCTCCATCACTTTTCAACGAAGCTATTTAATCAAATACATCTCAAATATGAAATCATATATGAGGAGCTTTATCTACAACAATACCACAAATTGGGAGTCTTCGCTCCAAAACCATGTGGTAAGCTTAATTCATAAAGTCATAAATCATACTTGAACATATGGGCATTCTCGATCCTTTATCATGCTTGAAAATACTCAATTCACTTCTAAACATGATAACAAACAGGGGTAACTTGTAAACATGATTTTTATCGATAATATCTCATCATACTCGAACATTCATCATATCTCAATTTTCATGAACTTCTCATAAATGGGAATTTTAATGTATAAGGCTTGAAAACATGATTTTTATTAAAAAGAATGTAAAACTTGCCAATTAATCATAATTCAAAAGTATAAACATATTTAGATCATACCCATGTAGAAAATTAGGAATTTCATGCATTGGGTTAAAACCCCATAGAATCAACATATGAATTTTCATGATTTAGAGAGAGATTGGGCATGGGTGTGAGCGAATTCACCCATTCATAACCCTACATACCTGAGGAAGATCTGATTTTACCACTCCTTGATTGCCCAATGAAAGATTGAAGAAAAGCTTGAAGAAATCCTACACTTGATCACCTCCTAATCCTTCAATTTTCATGCATGGATGTGAATGAGCCTAGAAGGGCTTTACCCTTCAGAAAAAACTTCATTTCGAGCCTAAAACGACGTAGTTTAGGACCCTAGGACTTAGGAATGAAGAAAATACCTTAATGAATTTTCTAAAAATTCTGCACTGCTAGTAACAATGGACGACAGAATGATCCTTCGTGAGCTTCTACAGTCCATCGTTACCAATCGTTTCTATTCCCTGAGTTCATGTCTCTTATCCTTCACCACGATCAGACAGGACGGGTCGTTGCTAGCTTCAACGACTCATTGCTGCCAGTTGTCGTCATCATGCCTTAACTTGAGATTTCTTTCCACGATTGCTGACCACGATTTCTCACAACGAGTTGTTCTACGACTCGTTACTTCCTTCTTGACCAAGGGTCAGTCTCACCACGATCACAAATAATGACTCGTTACATCTAGCAATAGGTCATTCCTAAACCCATTACTCCCAACTCTGAACCTGTAGTACCTCACCACGGAAACCTCCAACGGTTCGTTGCAGCACCAACGATCCATACCTTGACCCATTCTATGATAAATTCACAGATTTCTGCCACTTTCCATTTTTGAATCCTGGGTCTAGTCTTAGGCACTTCTGTGGTATTACATCCCTCTCCTATGACTCATACCATGATCATACGAGTCATAGTTATTGCATGTACGATGCTTGGAAACCCTGATTTTTGTTAAGTGCTGGGAGTTGGTACGACTCGTATGATACTCCTATGAGTCATGCATCTCTGTCGTGGTCTGATCTTGTGATTTCTGGCATCCTCTGAATATATTCATGAGTGTTTTGATACAACTCATACTTTGCTCTTAGGACTCATGGTTGCCTCTCGTACCATGGAATCCGTTATTCAACATTATTTCTGAAATTCACCACGGCTCCTTAGTATGTGTCGTAGGTATTCATCACGTTTCGTGGTTTCTAACCATACCAGGAGATTAGTCAAGTGTAGGGCTTTTTGAAGATTTTCACGACTACTCTGGTATGACTAGTACCAAGATGGTATGGCTCGTACCGAGAGTCGTAATTAGCCAATGCCTTAAGCAGGTTTTTGAAGTCTATCACAAATCATAGTATGGCTCATACCACAAAGGTACGACTCGTACCGAGGCCAGTACTTAGCCCATTTTCTGTACTCTTTTCCCTTCGTTTACATATTTCAACTCCAACACCTGATTTTCCTGAAAACAAAACAAAAGTGCATCATATCTGTATAAACTCACCTAAGACCATGCAAATTTTCTTAGTTTTAAGTGTCAAAAGTGTTATAAACCCACAACATATCAACACCCTCAACTTAAGACTAACATGTCTCAGGAAACCAAAACAAAACTATAAAATGATGCTTAACTAGAAAGTAAAATAGAAGACTTACAACCAACACAACAAAACATGCACAAAAGACCATTATTAGATATTGACCCCTTTTTCGTTTATACCAAGTCATCTATGCGTATAGTTAACTACAAAACATGACATACAAGGATCTATATATGGAATCTAACTATTAGCAGAGAATTAAGCTACCACCAATGCTATTTACACAGACAACTGGAAGAATGCAACACAAATCGTGCCCGTAGAGCAAATGAAGTCCCCAACACTCACAAATATATATATACATATAATAAATGACTCCTAGGACTAGTCAAGTAGACTCTCACTCTCACAAAGAAGTTTCAAATACTGCATAGCGGATACTATAGGCTTGCCCTTATTTTCTCTACTTTGGCTTTTTAGACAGTTAAGCTAGGATCATTACTGGACTTTCATCGACTTGTAATTTAGGCTTCAAGTTGGGTATGGTAGATTGTAACACCCCAAAGTTTTCTAAGACTAGATTCGTGAAGTTTAATATGTTTAGCAGAGGAGTCTGAAATTTTCTCTCAGTATGACCAAAGGTACGAGTCGTAGTAAGATGATACGGGTCGTAGAAAGACCCATGGTCAGTTTAGAGGCTCATTCCCCAACAAGAGTCCACACCATGAGTCATGGTTTTGTGGTATGACTCGTGGTCATGGAGTCTTAGTATGCTATGGGGTAATCAGTTATTTGTCCTATGAGTGATTGTACGACTCATAGTAGGGAATTACAAGTCGTGTTAGGAGTCCTACAAATAATCAAAGAGTTGGAGAAAAATGGACTGGCTAGTTATGGGAGGACACTATGAGTCGTAGGTTGATTGTACAACTCCTGGTATGAATCATGGTAACTGTCAATGAGTATTTTCCAAGCGAATCATTAAGGGTATTTTCAAAATTCCTAAGCTCCTAATTCCCTAATGAAGTCGTTTTAAGCCCTGAAAGGAGTGTTTTAAGAGGGTTTAGCCTATTCTAAGATATTAGGCTCCCATGCATGCAAGTCATTGTGATCCTTCTTCAAGATCAAGCTAGAATTCTCTAAAAAAATTTCCCAATTCTCCTTGGGCTTTCAAGGTTAGCTTGAAGATCAGTTTGTCCAGGTATGTAGGGCTATGAATGAGGGTTTCCTTCCACCCTTATGCCCAAATTTTTTCCTCAAGTTTATGAATTCAAGTTTTAATTCAAGTATATGAATTTATAGGATTTTAACTCAATTTTATGAAATTCTCTATGATATGTTTATGAGTCTAATCCCTTCATGTTCTAAAGTATGTTTTAAATCCTAATGGGCAGATTTTATCACAATTTGATTATAAATTCATGATTTCAAGTTATTAGAAATTAGGCCCTACCATTACTTGACTTAGGGCGAACATCTGGGCAAGGGAAAGCGCAGTGCGCCTGGTCTAAATGGCTTTCTTTTTTCATGATATACCAATCAGAATGGATCCAAGGTATCTATTCTTACTATAATACTTTGTTTTAACTGTATCACACTATGTATCTTTTGATAACCCTTAAAATCTTCCATCTTTAGTTCAAATAGAATTTCTTACGAAAGTTTTATGAAAAAGTCAAGCTTATGATTCATGATTTCAAGTATGCTAGATGTCTAGCGTGAATGAATGTTTATGAACTTCCCACTTATGATTCTATGATTATGATTTATAAAGTCTAATTCAAGTATGCATGATTTGACGATTTGGGAAAGACCATACAAGTTATGTATGTTTTTATGATTTAGCCAACACTAATAAGATCAGCTTATCATATGTTTTGGAGTCAAGACTCCCAACGCACCTTATGATATGTTTTGGATTCAAGGCTCCCAATGTTCAGATTTCAGGCTATGTATAGATTATGATTTCAGCTTCGCTGAAAATGATGTGAGCATTATGCAGGTTTTTGGTAGTAGTTTATAACACCGAGTAGGCTTGGGGTTCCAAGGTTCCCCGGTCTCATAAACTATGCGCCATCGTAGGTATATGTTACATGTATGGGACCTCTCAAGAGAGTTTTTCCCCTGCCCAAGGGGCCTCAGCTTGATATCAATATCATGGTAGCATCCTTAGCCCTAACAAGGTTTTGGACGACTCCGCCCTCTTAAGTGTGATAGATGGGGCATCACGTAAGATCTATTGTGAGGTTATTAGTTATGAAGAGTCTCCCATTGTTCCTCATAATTTCAATTATTCATGTTCATGACTTATGATATTATGTTTTACAACAGATTTGACCCAATGATTAGTTTATGAGCTTTTACTTACGATTTCAGCTATGAAAAGTCATATGATTTCTATTTCTAAATATTGGGTCAGTATGTTCAGTTATGATAATCATATTAATACTATGTATGTTTTAGATACAGTTTTCAGTATGCAGTTCCCACTCTCATGGTCTAATTGATGTACATTTATATGTATGATTTCAGTTAACATTTACTAAGAATGTTTTTACTTACCTTGCATACTCAGTACATTCAAAGTACTGACCGCATACTCTATGTTATATCATTTCATTATATAGGTTCAGGTGATCCATCTCAGTCGCGCGGATAGCTCACTTCCCTCTCAGTCCAATTAGCCCTGTTGGGTGAGCCTTCATCTCCCGGGGACCTTCATTTAGTTATGTTGATCATGGCAGTTTTGTTTCAAACTTGAAGATAGCTGGGGGCTTGTCCTAGTATCTTATCAGTTAGTAGAGGTTTTTCAGATATAGACTAGCATGTTCAGCTTTGAGATTTAGAGTTTTGATGTATCGTCTAATATACATTTTATGTTACCCAGGCTTCTGATTATTCATGTTTAACTTATCAATTTCCGCTTTAATATATGCTCTTTAGTTTCTATGTTAATTCCATTGGCCGATTTGGAGCCATTCGTGGTTCTAGGTCCGGGTCTCGATCCGGAGTCCAGCTTGGGTCATGGCATAGGTATGAAACTAGTTACTAACCCTCCTTGGCACTATACCACTTGGCTTCACTTTTTACTTTTTAACCCTTTTACTTTTCCTCTTTTCCTTCCTTTTTCTCCATTCAACTATCATTTGTGGATGGTGGTGAATTTTCTCTTTTTCTTTTTCAACTTTATTTCTTGCATTTTTCTTTTACTTTTCTTTTTCTCTTTTTTATTTTTCATTTCATTTTCTTCAGCACACCCAACCATTCATTAACCAACTTTTTCTATTTTTCTCCCCACCTCATTTATGCATCCCTATAATAGACACCCTACACTTAGGCATTACGCTTGAGTTGAGGTTCACAATGTCCATGGAGGGACCAGAGCCCAAAACAGGTTCATTATAAACAAAATAAGGAAGGTGAATGGGATAATCAATAAAAAGGTTAACTTTGGGCTCAAATAGATTCATTTTTATTTAGTAGCGCAATATAGGCTAAAAGTTGGCTAAATCAAAAAGAGCCTATGATCCTTTCCTAACCAACTGTCCTAAAACCTATATAAAGACCAACCGGGCAAGTTCTAGATCCTCTACATAGTATTGAACTAGGTTAGAATTATCACTCATACATGGTACAAGTTTGCATTTATTCTACCTATCTAGTTCATGCACAGTTAAGATACAACTACGCATGCTAATCTATCAAATTCCATACAAAGATCCACAATAGTCATGCTTTGCAATCAACATATACAGCTAGACACAAAAAATTTAAAAAAGGACATTTTTTATCAAAACATCAAAATATGTGCATTTGGGTCATTTTTAATCAAGACATGTGCATTTAGGTCATTTTTTATCAAAACATGTGCATTTATCGGCTATAAAGTACTCCTAAGCTACTTCTAATTACACAAACAATAACATCCTAAACATGTCGATTCTACTAGATAACATGTCTAAGGAAAAAGAAACATGGCAACAAAAACCATCAGACGAGAATAAAAAATAAGTACAAGTACAAACCCCCGCCCCTCTAAAAACATGCTTTGTCCCTAAAGTAGTAAAGATTGAAACACTAGGAGAGGGACATACATGTGGTGCTCTAAGCAATCAAATCGGCTACTCAAACTTCACTAACCTTCCATGGGTTGCCTCCCATGCAGCACCTGATTTAACGTTGCAGCACGACTCAAGTCTCTTGACTACTTAAAATTCTTCAAGAAACTCAGACTCATCCTCAATTGCTAACACAACCCTAAACTTATTAGGCTGCTTTATTGACCTACAAACATTGAAGGTGACCACCTCTTTGTTCAGCCTGAACATAAATTGGCCCACCTCAAAATTTACCAATACTCTTTCAGTGGAAAGGAATGTTGCCCCAAGATAATAGGGACCTCAAAATCGACCTCACAATCTAGGATCACAAAATCAGCTAGGAAGATAAACCTATCCACCTTGACTAGCACATCGAAAAGGATCCACACTGGCTTCTTCACTGCACGGTCTGCCATCAGTAGCCCCATCGTAATTGCTGAGGGGGCTCCTAAGCCCAGTTATTTGAACACAACTAATGGCATCAAGTTGATGCTAGCACCTAGGTCACATAATGCCTTTACAAGAACAAAATCACCCATTTTTCATGGAATAGTGAAGGTACCTGGTTCTTTTTTTCTGTGCAAGGACCCGTGAGGCTATGGCACTGCATTGATGCAAGTTACCAATAGGCTCATAGGTCATGGACCTCTTTCTCATCATTGGTCCTTCATAAACTTAGCATACCCAGGCATCTTTTCCAATGCCTCAACCAATGGGATGTTCACAGACAATTGTTTCAGCATTGATAAGAACTTCTAGAACTTCCCATCTTCCGCCATCTTCTTCATTCTCTGGGGGAATAGTGGTGGTGGTCGAGGGATAGGCTTGTGAATCTGTTGGGATCCTTTTTTCTTCCTTTCATAAGCCTTAGACCACTTTTCATCACTTGGAGCCTTAGTCAAATTAGCATCACTTGTAATTTCTTGTCCAGCAATCTCATCCTCCTCATTCATCTCAATCTCCTTCTGCCTCTCCATCTTAACTACAATCGGTAAGGGCAGGTCAATGGTGGTCTTCCCACTCCTAGTCATCACAGCCATACAGTGACTATCATTTTTTGGATTTTGGATTGTGTTGCTAGGAAGTGTACCCTTTTGTCTTTGGTTCAAGGATGCCAACATCTACCGTAGCTGCTGCTTGATAGTTGTGGCATGCGATTCAACTTTCTGGCTCATGCCAAATATGTCTCCCCGAATTTCCTTTAGTTGATCTTCTGTGGATTTTTCCTTCTTAAAAAACTCAGCCATCATTCTCTCCAACTTCGAAGATCCAGCATCAAAAAAGATGTGTAATAGAGGGCAGGTGACGCATTATGTCATCGAACAGCACAAGCCCTAGCAGGAACATAAACACCACACGGTTATTGTGGTAGCTACCATTCTTTCTCCATTCACCTTCTCGCTCATGACCTCTGCTCCTATCCTTGTATCCATTCCTGTTGTAGTTGTCTCTGTATTAGTTTAGACCTTGATTTTCAGAACCTTGGCACCAAGTGTCATGTCTAGACCCTTGGGCATTGGCCCGCAAACCCCCCACCTAATTGTCCAAAAAGTTGACTCCTCCTTGAAATTCAACTACGCATACGTTGTTTCCTGCCATTGAGCTCCCATTGTATTCACCTTTTGAGTTCTAGCACCCATAATATGCTTTGTGAGTAGGTCTAATGATGTCCTCATGTGAGCCAACTCCTGATCACACTCCTCTTCTTTTCTGTGCTGCTCCATAGTCATCCCTATAGCATATGTACCTGCAGCTGCTTCAGCTTCCCTTGTGTGCCAAGCTCTATTGGTTTTGGTAACTCAGTCTAATATGGTAGTTGCTTGCTCCCACGAGTGACTCATCATTGCTCCTTCTTCCACTGTATCTGCTACAACTTTAGTGCTATTGTTCAAAGACCTGTAAAATATTTCCAACAAACTATCATCAGGAATTTTGTGGTTCGAGAACTTTGTTGGCTTCTTCTTCAATCTCAACCAAGTCTCATGAAGTGCCTCTGTCTTCAACTGTCGAAAATTAAGAACTCATCCTTTAGCTGTAGCATCCTGGAAGGTGCAAAGAACCTTTCTAAGAAGGCTTGTTCTTATTCCCTCCAATTGGTGATGGAGTCATTGGGCAACTCCGACAACCATAAAGTGGCCTCTCAAGATAGAGAGAGTGGGAAAAGTCTCAGCCTGATAGCATCCTGGCTCACACCGGGCAACCTGTATGGTTTGCAAATCCCCACAAAGTTCATCAGGTGCTGATTCACATCATCAACTGCATGACCACTAAACATCCCTTTCATGTTGAGAAACTGGATCATGGCGCTACTGATATCAAACTTTTCCCCAGCAGGCAAGTGTGGTGGCACAACGGCTTCGGGTTACCCGGCTTTATCAATATCTAGGTCCTCATATTCATCAAATTGAGGAGCATATTTATAGCCTCTATCACCCCATTTGTGTCGGTCAACATTGCCCACAACTCCCTAGGGATCATCTACTCCCTGAAGAGAAGCACATTAATTAGTTAAAAATAAAGCAAAAGCTCATGCTTAAAAGCCTAATGAGTTGGTAAATTATCAACTCATCAAACCTCCAAACTTGAAACATTGCTTGTCCTCAAGCAAGGCATTTCTTCACAACTAAGAAATGGACTTAAGAATGTCATATCACAAAAGCAGCACACAAAGGAACCTTAAGGCTTGGGACAACCCCAAAATTGCGCACCGACACAATACAAAGAAGAGACACTTAAACATGTTACACACATTTCAAGATATGACCACGAACAATTCGCACATTGCGCAGGTATTTTCTTTCACTCAAAATAAGGGATATATTTCATCAAAACAAGCTCAAGGGGCATCTCAAGTCATCGACAGTTCACATTCAGCATTTTCCTTAAAGTTCGCTGCACACTTGTCCTTATCACACCATTCCATTTAAACAAATTTAAGTGTGTACCCCAAGGAAGTGATTCCACACACACAAAGAGAGAATACCTTTCATTTTTTTCATGCATTTTACACATAGTAATTATAGAATAAAGTAGATACACTCATTGTTACAAAGAAATTCAAGTGCATATAAATTGACCCATAGGCTTGCCCATCGTGTATCTTGCCACTAATATAGAAATGCTACACTCAAAATCACCGAGGACTTGAGGGTTCTCATGAAGCCTAGGGGTAAGGGTAGGAAAAATATTTAGCTCTAACGACTAGAACCTCCCCAATGCCTTTTTTAAACACTTTTAAACACCCCACTACTTTTATGAGCTCACTCCACCTTATCTCTCCTTATTTATCATTCTTATGTTTCATCAAGAACCACCCTTGTAACCCCTTTTGTTGCATAATTAGACTAATTAAGCAAGAGGTAGCACCTTTTGGGAATTCCCCCTTTTTTAATTGTTCTTCTTATTATTTTATTTCTAGTTTTCTTTTCAACCAACCATTTCATTCATTTCATCACGATTTAGTACTACCCTTCATTGAAGCTTCCATATTCTTCCCCTTTTTGCACACCCCAATCTTAGGCTTTTGCCTCATTTTTTCCTTATCTCTCCCAAAATTTTGGGCTCCAAGCTCCATTTGTCATTCTTTCAACATTAGCAACTAGGGAGGATGGTGCCAAGAGAGGGATTACAAAAGGGATAATAGGATTGTAATGTTGTCTCCAAAGAAAAAAGGTTCAAAGGCTCAAGCATTGGTTAGCAAAGACAGATGTTCAAGGAGGTAATTTTGGGTGAAGTGACTATCCAAAGAAAGCCTAAGATCACATTCTAAGTGCATCCATATCTAGAATTTTTCCTTGAGTAACACTTAGGGAAAGTTTTAGACAATTATAAACAAATGAGAATTCATCTAAACACCTCCCCACATAAAGTATCACAATGCTAGCAAGTGATTCAAAAAGCCAATAAAAAAAATGTGCAACCCATGACAAGAGAATGTTCATTTTCACTGTCAAGTCCCCCCTTTTTTTTTCAAACCTCATTTGTAATGGAAATAAAAAAATTTCAGTCATACCTCTTAAAACAAGTACCACAAAAGATTCACAAAGACGCTAGACTTGTCATTTTCCCTTAAGAAAGTTGTCTCTCAATCTATCATAGGGAAAAGCCACATGGTTTGACAATAAGAGAAAAAAAAAAGAAACTTCTGCTCCTTGGAAAAGAACCGTGGTAAAGAAAATTCTTGGAGTTTATTACTATCTATTATTAACAAAGGAGAATTTTAAACATGGGTCATGAAACCTTAGCAAAGTACAATTGACCCATCAATGGAAACCAACACTATCAACACAACATTTCCATTTCAACAACATCCTGACAAGGGCATTCATCAACACTCAAAAGCAAAACAAGTCCGATAAGTGCATTAATTCAACTAAGCAAAATTTAAAAACATCAACAAAATGAGAATTTAGGCCCGAAAAAGGTAACAAGAGAAAATTAGTAGTTAAGAAGAGAGATACATCCCACGCCCAACTAAGAATTTATATTATCCCCAATGTACCAAGTAAAAATAATGATGGGTAAGAACTCCCTGAATCGGCTACTCTTCGGCATCATCATCAGCTTCTTCATTCTCATCACCCTCACCTTCTTGATCGGCCGCATACTCTTCATCAAAGCTTGCAAATAAGTCATTAAATTGGTCCTTGGGCTGTCGATAGGGAAGCCATGACCTCATAAAGGAAGCTCATGTCGGGGTCAGCCATAGGTGCCCTATTTTACAACTCTCTCACATCAGCTCAAAGAGAGGAGATTGCTCCGTCAACCACATCCACATGGGAGCACAACTTGTTCAGGATATCAAATACATTCTTCATTTCCTTCTTCATAGTCCTTTGGATAAGAGCGGGCAAGTCATGAGCCAACCTTAGGAGTTGTTTTTCATGAGATCTTGTAATTTTTTCTAGCTTTTAGATTCCACTTGGCTGAGAGGATGAAGGAGGAGGTGAAGGCTCGTGGAGTGGTTCCTCTCCGGAAGCATGCTCCGACATCTGGGGGTTCGGCTCATTGAGGCTGGGAGCCATAGAGGTTTGAGCTAGGTCATGAGAGTTGGAGTCTCTGTGTGCATCCCACGCTTGTAGCCTCTTTCTTTTACTATTGGAAGCATCAGCATCCCTTTTCTTCTCCGCACTATCCACACCCATAGTGGATAGGATTTTTGTCATGAAACAAAGGGACTCTCACTTTTTGGAAAAGTTGGCTTATGAGCACTGTGTATGGCATGGAATGACCTTAGTGTCTAGCCTTCCTCTTCATTTGGGTGGCCACCACTTTGCTAACATTTATGGGAACCTCTAACATGATGCAAGCAATGAGAATGGTCGCCGCAAGGTTTACCCGCTGATGATTTTTGGATGGCATGATTTGATAGTACATAAATTCCAAGCATCATTTGGACTCAAATTTGAGGTCCCGCCTCACAATTCCCCCCCTCCCCCACAGTGGCCCATACTGGATGATCATTGGCTATGATGCGCACTACCCAACCAAACTGATCCTCTTTGTTTGCTACCCTTGTTACAAACTCGGTCCCCAAGTTGGTCTCATCCTCCCAAAAGATGGCATTGATAACATCCGAAGTGATGTCCACTTCCACACCACGAACCATGACTAAAGGTAGGCAAGGAATATTATCTACTTTCCCCTTGTTCTTTATTGCATCTTGCCTCAATTGATACGAGGTATGGAACTCCAACACCAAATTTGGGAAGTAGTTTGGTAAAGGATCTGTGAATATGTGCCAATGGCTTTTATTGAATTGGGTATTGATTTTTGCGAAGTCATCCCCAAGCCCTGCCAAGTCGAAACACTTCTCTATAGAGATTGATCTCTCGACGCATGTGAGGTACTTCTTTTTCATGTCGGGTAAACAAAGGATGATGGCATCCCTAGTGTTGGCAGAGCCTGGGGTTTCCTTGGCTTTTCTCTTCCCTTTGCTTTTTGATGTGGAAGGGGACTTCCCTTTATCTGGTTGCCTGGAATATTTCATAATGCTGCAAGATAATATTAGTTCCACGAACATACCAAACTCTTTTTGTATTTTTCTTTATGAAAAGTAAAAGAAAACAACTATGCTAGGCTAAGGAAGAAAAATTAGAAAGATTGGATGCCAGACAACATAAAACATGATAAGTAAGAACTGGCAGCACCTGCACTGCACCTGCGTTTTGTAGGTTCAAACCCGCGGTTCACAGGTGCGTCGCAGGCCTGCGATAGAATCTTCAGCAAAACTTGGGGCTCCTGCATTACACATGCATTTTGTAGGATCCCATTCATGGTTCACAGGTTGGAACACAGGAAGGGGGCAGTGACCTGACACTGCATCTCTTACCTGTGATCCAGCCTGCATTTCGCAGATGGCGATCCGCGATTCGCAGGTGGTCGACAGTGTCCAACATTGATTTGTAAAGCTCTAATTATACTATTTTTTAGAACAACTAAATTACACCTAATGGGTACTCAGGCTTTCCGGAAAGATTCATCAACCAAATAGACAAGAACATGACCATTTGGACCACTTAACGTCTTCCCTTAAGATGGATGTTACCCCGTCTATCATCAGGAAACATCAAATGCCCAATTCAACCCAAATTTATCAACTCAATTTCACATCTATCTCAACTCATCCTCACATCACATTTTCTCATTCATAAGTAGCACACAAGAATAAAATGATGATTTTTCCTTACGAATGACGTCAACCAATCTATCATCAGAAAAAATTGGACATTCTAAGCACACCGGTTACTCGAATTTCACCCCCAACTAATATTTGAAAACATCATACATATGTAATAGACAGAGAATTATTAACAACAATTTCTATCCAAATTTTGAAATTTGAACTCCCCACCATACCCACACCAACAAAGTTATCAAGAGATTAAAGAACAGAAAATGGGTAATGGGAAAACATGGGTCAAGATGAGTTTTGAAACTATCATGCTTTCAAAATACTACAATTATAAAGAATCATGGAAAATAAGAATGAGAAGCACACATATCAAATGACATGAGAGGAGAGACGAAATTGAAAACTTGAACTATTCTTCCAAATAGCCAGCCCAAAACTTTTTTGTGCTTAGTGAGAGAGTTGTGAGTGATGATGAAAAATGAAGAAAGAAGATGGGATCTATAGGTGGAGGAAAGGTGAGTGGATTGGTGGGTTTTATGATAGGAGTAAATGGGTTTAATGGGGAAAATGAAATGGTTGGGACAAAGGGTTATGGAGAAGAGAAAAAGGTGAAGAAAATGGAGATTAATGTGATATGGGAGAAGTTTAAAAGGTTTTGGGTTGTCCATGTGTCGGGTTTGGTCAACGGGTAAATCAAAATTTTAAATATACTTTGTACTTATGCCTAAGACAGACCTGCGGCTGCAGGAGGGCACCTACAAACCGCAAGTCCAAGCACAGGTGGTCACTACCTTTCCCAATTCACTGCCATAGACCTGCGTTTTGCAGGTTTGCACCTACATTTCGAAGGTCCCTCACAGTTCATCTCCTTTTTTCCCAGATCATTCCAGGTATTATGGCTTGGCTCTGCAATTGACCTGTATTTTTTGGGTTGGAACCTGCATTTTGTAGTTGAGGTATAGGGAGCCTTCATTTTTCTCCCACTTCTGGTCCCTTCTAGCATTTGCACTGTGTCTTGTGCATCAGCACCTACGTTTCACCAGTCTTAAGCAGTTGTCCCCTATTTTTCTTTCACTTGGTCTTTCATCCAATCATCCTACAAAATCAAAAGCAATAAAAACATAAAACACTTAAATGCAATAACAAGGGTTGCCTCCCAAGAAGTGTCTTATTTAACATCGTGGCTCGATGGAGTCATCACTTAGTCAGAGTATCATTCTCCTCATCAACTTCCTCCTCACAATCATTCCCATGATCCTCATCTTCATCAAGGACCACAATCACCTTTCATTCATCAGGGAGCTTCGTTGCTTGGCACACATTGAAGGTGACTTCCTCGCCACCAACTCAAAACTTTAGCTACCCGACTCTACATCAATTAGCGCTCTCCCCATTGCCAACAATGGTCACCCCAATATAATGGGTACGTAAACATCCATGTCACAATCTAGCACATTAAAGTCGATTGGAAGTATGAACTTATCCACGTGGACCAAGAAATCCTCAAGAACTCCTACGGGGCGCTTGATAGAGCGATCATCCATCAATAGCCTCATTGTTGTTGACTTGGGACTCCCCAACCATAACTTTTTAAAGATCATGAAAGGCATTAGGTTGATACTTGCTCCGAGATCACATAGTTCTTTGATGAACATGCACATTCCTGTGGTGCAAGTAATGGTGAACACCACTGAGTCCTCTCTCTTGGTGGCGACATTGCTGGCCATCATAGAACTACAATGGTAGGACACCTCCATTGTGCATGTATCCACAATCCTCTTCTTTTTCAACAACTCCTTCATGAATTTGGCATAGCCAAGTATTTGGAGCAATGCATCCACAAGCGATATATTTATGGACAACTTACTGAACATGTCAATGAATTTATGAAATTGGTTTTCTTCCTTCTTTTTAGCCAACCACTGAGGGTACGGGGGTGGAAGTATAGGCTCTTGGCATTTTGTATTGAGAGGCATCTCACCCTCTTTATCAACATCAATATTCTCATAAAGAGCATCCACTCCTTTCTCCCCTTGTTCTTTCTCATTGTCAACATCAATTGGTGCTTTTGGCACCGTATCACTCACTTCATCACTTGTTTTCGGATCAACAACTTTCTTGGCCTTAACACCGGTATCAACTACAACCTTTCCACTCCTCGTGACAATAGCCATGCAATGATTATCCTTCTTTGGATTCGGTATAGTGTCACTCGGGAGGGTTTCTTTCATTTGGGTGTTTACTTGGGTTGAGGGATGGGTCATTTGAGCCTTTAGATTCTTGATAGAGGCCGAATGGCAACTCATAGTCTGGGCAAGGTTAGGCACCTCCCCTTTTAATTCCTCCGCACCACTATAGGTGGACTCTACTCATTTCAACACCCTAGCTAACATCTCCTCAATTTTTGAATTACCAACATCACTTACTCCTGGTTGCGTTTGGGCCACATCCACTTTGGGAGGAGGTATGTATGGATTTGAGCTTCTATGATACCCATCACGATTTTGCTCCTCGGTTCTCCCATAAATCGTTTCTATCATTCCAACCTTAATTTTGACGATTTCTCCAAGCTTGATCCTCATCACGAGGGTACAAAAGGCCTTGGTTGGCACCTTGGTATCCTTGATGAGAACCCCTTATTTCACCTTCCATGTATTTATATTCCTCCTTATATCCAGGAGGTAAACCATCTCCTTCATATTAACCATGGCCTTGGGTCCCTACAACATTCACACTCTTGGCTCTGGCCCCCATAACATGTTTAATCATTACTTCAAGGTGGGTCATCATCTTTTCCAAGGTTTCATCTCTTTCTTCATCATGCCTTCTCATTTCCGTGGTTACAAGGTTGGATGCAGCACCACTTGGGGACACGTTGGTGTCTCTTGTGTGCCATGCTCTATTTGTTTTGGTCATATGATCAAGGAGAGCCTTGGACAATCCATATGTTTGGTCCATAAGGGACCCACCAGTAAGGTTGTTGGCCACTGAATTGTTGATCGAGTCAAGTTAATGATAGAAGATTTGGAGTAGTACTCTATCCGGTAAATCATGGTTGGGGTATATCGCAACCTTCTTTTTGAAGTGAAGCCAAACCTCATGCAAGGGCTCTGCTGGGAGTTGTCTAAAATTGGTAATCTCATGCCTCAACTGAAGCATCCTCGAGGGAGAGAAGATTCTATCCAAGAAGGCCTCTTTCAACTCCTTCCATAAAGTGATTGACCTTGGGGGCAACTCTTCTAACCAGTGGCTTCCCCTGTTAATGAGAATAGGAAAAGCCTTAGCCAAATTGACTCTTGGCTAATGTTGGTAATATTAAAGAGTTGGCAGATTTCAACAAAATTGCAGAGGTATCTATTGGCATCTTCATTTTGTTTCCCACCAAATGACCCCTTCATTTGCAACAAGTGTAGCATAATACTTGTCACATGAAAGACAACATTCCCTACCATAGGTGGTAAGCGAATAGCACTAGCTACGTCCGGCAACATCGGCTTTTCATAATCATGGTCCATGTGACCTTCCACAAAACCTACTTGAGAGTCATGGCTCATGAAGTTCCACCTAAACAAGTAGCGAAAACAACAACTAATGTAAATTCACGCAAGATGCTTAACTAGTTCAAATTAACAAACAACTCTAGGCTATCAATGCCTATTCCCTGTGAATGACGCCAAAATTGATAACATCTAAATCCACTCCACAAATGAGAGAGTGTACATGGTCATATTGATAACTCTCAAATCACACTCCTGTAAGAGTATGACGCAGACGTTGTCAATAAAGAACCCAACTAGGTTGGGGTCGATCTCACAGGGAATATGGTCAAGATATAGAATAATGCTAGTATTTAAGATTTTAAGTCTGTTATTTCCTTAAGGGGGTTTTATAAGGAAGTAAACACGTAGCAGTATTGAAAATTGGATTGTTATCAAGATGATGCATTTAATTAGGGAAGTATTCCCCATGGGTTCATAACTACTTCGGGTTTTACACTTGTGATCTATCTCAATACTTGAATTGTAGAACTGATAACATAGGTTTATCAAAATGACTAGTTCGTCCCTATTGGATGACTATACTCTATTAGTGGATTAGGTCTCTTGAGTGATTTCACTTTAACCGTTATCAATTTATTCCAAATTAACTATCCTGCGACCGCAGCTCAAGTCATACAATGAACCATAAAGTTCAAGGCTTTGTTGTTATTCTCTTTTCCTAATCTCTACCTCTATAGATTCAAGAAAGTAGAGAATTCGGGCAAGTTTTAACATTGTGCTTCATTAAGAAATGTTTAAGATTAAAGAGAATACAATACAAGCATTAGCATTGGTTTAGAATCACTTTATTCAAACCCTAGTTTGTTAATTCACCATGGTTCTCACAACCCTAGTTGTGGAAATTTTACCATCTCAGGATTGTAAAAGAAATTAGCATTCATATATGAAAACATAATTTAGAACTTACAATGATGATTAAAAATTAAACCCACTTGATTATTACAAAAGATAGATGAAGAACAATTCAAGAACAATGGAAGAATCAATGCAAGAAACTCTCGAAAAGTTGTTCTCAATATTCCCAAAAGTCGAATACTAGTTAAAAAAATCGAACTATGTTCTCCTTCTAACAAAAATAACCTAGAAACGCATTTATACAAATAATTAAAAACCTTTCCTAAGTTAACAAGGAAACTGATAAACTGTCACCGCCTTCACCTAAGACTTATACCATGATTATACGGGTCATACCTCTGCTCGTACAATATCTAGCAACTTTTGATTTTTGCTAAGTGTTGGAACTGGGTACGACTCATACAATGACCGTACGAGTTGTACAATCCTGTCGTGGTCTGAATATGAGGTTTCTAACATCCTCTGAATAATTTCACGAGTGACTTGGTATGACTCGTACCTTCCTCCTACATCGCGTGCCTGCTTCACATACCTTGAGATCTATCATTCCTTAACCCTTCTGAACATTGCCATAGCTCTTTGGTATGGGTTGTAGGTAGGTATCACGATCCGTGGTTGTTACCCATACCAGCAGACTAACCCAGTGTAGCTTCTTCTGAAGTTTTCTACAACTACCTTAGTACGGCTCGTACCACGGGTCATAACTTGGCCTTTGCCTTAAGCTCATCTTCTGGACTTTTCCACGACTCTCAGTACGGCTTATACCATGATTGTATGGCTCATACTGAGGTATGTACCTAGCCATTTTCTGCACTCTTTTCACTTCTTTTGCAGATTTCAATTCCAATACCTAATTTCCCTGAAAAAAAAGTAAAAGTACATCATATCCATGTAAACACACTTAAGATCATGCTTATTTTCTAGTTTAAGCATCGAAAGTGTTGTAAACCCACAGCATATCAATACCCTCAACTTAAAACTTTTGCATGTCCTCAGGCAAACCAAACTAAACTATATGATGATGCTTAACTATAAAGTAAACTAGACACCTACAACCAACATAACCAAATTTGCACAAAAACTATTATCTGCTTTTGACCCCTTTTTCATTCAAACCAAGTTAGCTATGCACACATGTAACTACAACTCATGACACACAGGGATCAAGATATGGCATCTAACTATCAGTAGAGAATTAATCTATCACTTGTGCTATTCACACAGACAACTGGCAGAATGCAATACAAACCATGTACCCTCACAGCAAATGAAGTCCCCAAAACTCACAAATATATACAAATTTGAAACTTGGGACTAATCAAGTACGACTCTCACTCTCACAACGAAGTTCCAAATACTGCACATTGGATACCATAGGTTTGCCCTTATTTTCTCTACTTTGGTTTTTCAGAAAGTTAGGCTAGGATCACTATAGGACTTTTCTCGGCTTGTAATGTAGGCTTCGGGTTAGGTATGGTAGATATGGATATTAGTGACTAACCCTCGTTGGCACTACACGACATGGCTTCACTTTACACTTTTAACCCCTTTCTTCTCGCATTCCTCCCTTTTTCACCATTCAAATGCAATGTGTGAGTGTGGTGTAATGTTTTTATCCTTCTTCAACTCTTTTTCTTTTCTTTTCATTTTTATATTTCAGCTTTTTTTTTCATTTTTTTCTTTTCTTACACACCACACCCCACTTTGCTTTGACTCTTTTCTTTCTTTTCCACCTCCCATAGTCTACGCACCCCTACTATAGCTACCCTCAACTTTTGCATTTTACCTGTGTTGAGGTTCACAATATCCAAGAAGGGACCAGGGCCAAATAGGTTCATTATATACATAGGAAAGGTGAATGGATAATCAAAGAAAAATGGTCAACTTTTAGGCTCAAAATCGGGATCAAGGGATTTATTTTCATTTGGTTGGGTAATTTAAGCTAAAGTGGGCTAAATCAAAAACAACCTATGATCCTTTCCTAACCAACTATCTTACAACCTATGTAAAGACTAACCGGGCAAGTTCTAGATCCTTTATGTAGTATTTAACTAGGTAACCATCCTCACTCACTTATGGTACAGGTTTGCATTGATTCTACCTATCTGGTTTATGCACAGCTAAACTATAATTACACATACTAATTTATTAAATTCCATACAAAGAAGTCATGCATTGTAGTTAACATACACAGCTAGACACCAAAATTTTTTTTAAATGGCTCATTTTTTCACATCTCAAAACATGTGCATTTATTGGTTGTAAAGTACTCCTAACTACTTCTAGCTTAACAAAACACAAAAAAAAAAATCCTAACATGCCGGTTCTACTAGCTAGCATGCCCGAGAGAAATGAAACACGGCAACAAACTCGTACGAAAGTCAAAAACCCAAAAATCACAATTACACCCCCCTTTATAAAAAGCATGCTTTGTCCCCAAAGCATAAAATGTAAGAATTGGGAAAGGGACATACCTGTGGTGCTCTGAGCTTTCTAACGACCGACACACTCAATGGTATCTCACTCGGGGCAATGGTCACCCCCTTAAGTGTATCAATTGCCACAATGACCTTATCACCATCTAGGGCTGAATGTGGCTCACCTGAAGGGTCCTTACCACCCGCAAGCTCAATCTAGATAGTGGTGGAGCTCCCCGCTCCTCTAGCTCTCTCCTACAACTCTGACATATTCTCATCATCTGTTTGCAGGCTATCCACTACCACCCGCTTGCACTCTTTTTTCTCCTTTATCTTTGTCTTCTTCATTGAGGACTCATCTTTAACTCCTTCCAAGACCCTCTTCTTCCCTTTTGCTCTACCAGCCGCTATTGGAGCCCAATATGAATTCAAATCTAGCACTTTATTGAGCGCAACATCTAACTTCGAAATGATGCAGGCTGCTAATATTGCCGGCTGTCTAGATGACAACTCGGCTACTTGGCTTCAAGAAGCCCCCAGCTCATCCCTCAAACTGCACGTGTCCGACTATTCAGTTAAGCATTCATTGAAGTGTAGCTCGATGTTTTCAAATCAATTGTGCAAACCTCTAGCGGCCTTGTTATACCCCGAAAGCCCAAAGATCAGATCCGAGAGTTGAAATGGAGAAAAAGTGAAAATTCTATAGCAGACTCAAAATTAATTGTGAGGAGACTCGTGAGGTCAACCTACGAGTCATGATGTGACTCGTGGTGAAGGCCCAAGAATTTAGTAAGAAGGATGGAAGAAATGAGACCCCACGGGCAAGAACATGACTCGTGGTCAAGCCCTATGAGTCGTTGGGTCAGTCGTGGGGGAGGGGAATTAGGAAAAGGAAAGAATAAGGGCAGTAGACTTGACGGGAGGTCCCCACGAGTCATGTTCAATCCCCACGATTCGTGGGGTGAGTCATTAGCAAGCTTGGAGTAAAATTTGACGAGGCAAGGTAGTGTACATCACGGATGGCGAGCAAGAGTCGTTTTCACCCATAACGAGTCGTGAGGTCCCTCGTTGGGAACCCCTGACAGATATTTTCTCTTATTTTAGTAATGGCTTTTCCGTAATTCTTAAGTTCGTAGAGCCTAAACTATGATGTTTTTGATTATGAATGGTGGTTTTTAAATGGGCTAAGTTCATTCTAAAAATTACTCATCCATGCATGCAAGGTAGAAAAGATTTGAAAGGGAGAGCAAGCTAGTGTTCCTCAATTTTCTTCAATTCTCTATTGGGCATTCAAAGAAGGGTAAGAATCAGCTACCAACAGGTATGTAGAGTTATGAATGGGTGATTTTCTTCACACCCATGCCCAATCCCTCTCTAAAGTATGTATATGTCTAATCTATGGGATTTTAACCCAAGGGCATAAATCTTCAATTTCTATACATGGGTATGATTTGATCATGATGCTACTATTGAATTATAAAGCATGGGCAATTTTTATAATATTTTCAATTAAAAATCATGTTTCTAGCTTATGGAATTAAAGCCCATTATTGAGATGTTTATTAAAAGATGAGATTGGTGATGAATATATGATGATGATGAGATATTATGATGAAAATTATTTTTTGAAGCTACCCATGTCTACAATTATGATTTTGATGAGAATTGAGTATTTCTATGTATAATAAAGCTTTAGGCTATGCACACATGTTAAGTATGAATGATGATTTTCCCAAACTAAGCTTACCATATTGTTTTGGAGTGAAGAATCCCAATTATATTTTTAGCTTGTGGTATGTTTGAGTTAAAGTTTTCTACGTATAGCTTACCACATGGTTATGGAGCGAAGACTCCCAATCATGTTTTCAGTTTGTGGTATGTCTTGAGCTAAAGCTTCTCATATGCATGATTTCATATTTTAGATGTATTTGATCATTGAGCTTCATCAATAGACGATGTTGAGCTTCGTTATAAAACGATGTAGAGCATATGCATTTTTTTAGGAGTAGTGTCTAGCACCGAGCAGGATAAGGGTCGATTACCCTGTGCCTCAGAACTATACGCCAATGTAGGTTTACACATTATGTCTTTGATTACCCTGTGCCTCAAAAAGAATGCATGCAAGCCCTACTCTCAGATTCTTATGTTTACGCTTACACTATGCATTGCCTTTAAATGATTTTATTTACTTTAGCAGTTTTACTTACCTTGCATACTCGATACATTCCATGTACTGACCGCATACTCTATGATGTATTGTTTCATGATACAAGACCTGGCTCTCAGGTCTAATCCGGCTCATAGTCAACATATCAGAGTTAGCATTCATATTTTGGGTGGGTCTTCACCTCCTGAGGACTAGACTACTCAGACTTCTTTTGTGTATTTCAATTTCAGTTTTGTTGAGTTAGTTATGGTATCATCCTATCAACTCGTTATGTTTAGAGGCTTTTCATACATATGTATATATTCAACTTTGAATTTCGTATTATGATGTTATGTTCAAGTTAGACTTTCGCTATAACTATTTAATCGATTATTCAGTTTATTTATTGAGATTAGATGTATTCTTATTCCATGGGTCGACTTGGGGTCCCTCGGGGCTCCTTGTCCCGTGTTACGATCTGGGCCCCAGTTGGGCTTGTGACAAACTTGGTATTAGAGCCACAGGTTTGAAGTATCCTAGGGTGTCTGAAAGTCGCTTTAGGTAAGTCTTTTTCATGGGTGTGAAGCATGCCACACTTATGACGAAGAGGCTATGAAACATTTAGGAAAATGTTCCATTCATTCATGATCTATGTCGTGCGATAAAAGTCTTTCTATCCTTCTAATTCGTGCTATTCGTGATTACATAATCATGGCTACTCGAAGAATGAATGGTAAGAGAAATGGGAATGGTGAAGGCCATGAGGATGGAAATGATAATTGGCAACAGCAAGCCCCACCAATTCAGGAGCACCAGGCATTGGAGCTAGTTGCTCACGTTGAGTTTCGGGCTGCTATTCAGATTCTTGCGCAGGTCTTAACTGCTCAGGTCAATCAGCAAGACATTGCGCATGTTCCGCAGAATGGAAATGCAGCGACGGCTCAAGTGAGAGACTTCTTGAGGATGAGCCCGCCGGAGTTCCTTGGGTCCAAGGTAGATGAGGAGCCGCACGTATTCTTAGATGAGATAGTGAAGATCATCCAAGTCATGGGGATGAATGGAGTTGAGTGCGCAGAGTCCTCTTACCAGTTGAAGGGGGTCGCGCATATCTGGTTCCGCCAATGGTAGGATAGTAGGGTTGCCGGAGCAGGTCCTATCACTTGGGAAGAGTTCCATGTTGCCCTAGACTAGTTCTTCCCTCGTGAGATGAGGGAGCTGAAGGCAGCTGCGTTTGTGAATTTGAAGTTAAGGGAGAATGACAGTACAAGAGTATGCCCTTGAGTTCACTCACTTATCGAAATATTCCCTAGAGTTAGTAGCTGATCAGAGGGCACGGGTGAGCAGGTTCGTGCATGGAGTAGCGGGTTATTTAGACAAGGATTGTAGGAGCCATGCTCCATCAGGATATGGATTTCCCACAGATAGTGTTGTATTGCCAGCATATGGAGGAGGCACATCTAAGAGAGAGGGAAGCCAAGAAAGCCAGGACTGATGACCACAAATTCTCCCAGCTGAGGTCAGGTGGTAGGTACCAATAGCAAACTCACCAGAGATCATCAGCTCCAGTGTCTTCGGTATTGAGTGTGCCATCCAGGCCTAAACATGATCAGAGAGAGCGCGCATCAGGATCGAGGGGTCAGAGCAGCAGACCCGCAGATTCTAGCATCCCAACTTGTCTCAGATGTGGTCGGGGACACACAGGCCAGTGCTTGGCAGGTTCAGGTGCTTGTTTCGGATGTGGGAAGCCCGAGCACATGCTTAGAGATTGCCTAACAGTGAGAAAGGATCAGGTTGGGGGCCGAGGCTCAGCTTCTAGTTCAGCAGCCCATCTGGCACGCTCATCCCATTAGGTGGCATCGACTAGCACAGCTTTTGGTCAACACCAGATAAGATTCTATGCCTTAGCATCCCGCCAGGAGCAGGAGGTCTCCCCAGATGTGGTCACTAGTATGTTATGAGTTTTCCATATTGATTCTTATGCTTTGTTAGATTCGGGGGCTACCTTGTCATTTGTGACACCTTATGTGGCCAGTAGCTTCGGAGTCAGTCCTGAAGTCTTGTAAGAACCCTTCTCAGTTTTTACTCCAGTAGGTGACTTAATTATAGCTAGACGGGTGTATAGATGTTGCCCAGTCTCAGTCGTTCAAAAGGTCACCTCAGCAGATTTGATAGAGTTATCCATGATTGATTTTGATGTTATTATCCACATGGTTGGGCTATTTGCATTCTATGCTTCAGTTAATTGTAGAACCCAGGCAGTAGAGTTCAAATTTTCGATTGAGCCAATCTTAGAATGGAAGGGTAGTTCAGTTGTGCCTGTAAGTCATTTTATTTCTGACCTTAAGGCTAGAAAGATGATTTCTAAGGGTTGTGTGCACCATCTAGTTAGGGTTAAGGTTGTTGAGTCTAGACCCCAACTATCCATTAAGTTCTAGTAGTACGTGAGTATCCAGAAGTCTTTCCTGATGATTTTCCAGGTGTTCCCCCCAAGCGGGAGATTGACTTTGACATTGACCTTCTTCCCGACACGCAACCTATATCTATTCCTCCCTATAGAATGGCTCCAGTCGAGCTAAAAGATTTGAAAGAGCAGTTGAAGAACTTGTTAGATAAGGGTTTCATTAGACCGAGCAAGTCTCCTTGGGGTGCACCAGTCTTATTTGTCCGAAAGAAGGATGGTTTCCTTTGCATGTGCATTGGTTATCGGCAATTGAACAAAGTCACTGTCAAGAACAGGTATCCTCTGCCAAGGATTGATGATTTATTTGATCAGCTTCAGGGTGCCAAGTGTTTCTCAAGGATAGATCTCAGATCCGACTATCATCAGCTTAGAGTTTGGGAGAGTGATATCCCGAAGATAGCTTTCAGGATGCGGTATGGTCTTTATGAGTTTGTAGTTATGTATTTTGGACTAAGGAATGCTCCTGAAGCTTTTATGGATTTGATGAACAAGGTGTTCAAGCCATACCTTGACATGTTTGTGATCGTGTTCATTGATGATATCCTTATATACTCTCGGAGCGAGGAGGAGCATGCCGCTCATTTGAGATTAGTGCTTCAGACTCTCAAGAATCATCAATCATATGAAAAGTTTAGCAAGTGTGAGTTCTAGTTGTACTTCGTAGCCTTTTTGGGCCATGTGGTATCAAGTGAGGGCATAAAGGTAGATTCTCAAAAAATCAAGGCAGTGAAGAATTGGCCTAGACCGGTGAATCCTTTAGATATTCGGATTTTCTTGGGTTTAGCTGGCTACTATCGGAGGTTTATCGAGGGTTTCTCATCTATTGCAGCACCTTTGAACAAGTTGACATAGAAGAAGGTGAAGTTCCATTGGTCAGAGGCTTGTGAGAAGAGCTTCCAAGAGTTGAAGACCCGACTTACCTCAGCACCGGTGTTGACCCTACTCGAGGGTACAATTGAATTCGTGGTGTATTGTGATGCTTCAAGGATCTTACTTGGGTGTGTGTTAATGCATCATGGAAAAGTGATAGAATATGCCTCTAGAGAGTTGAAAGTCCATGAGAAGAATTACCTGACCCATGATCTTGAATTGGCCGCGGTGGTGTTTGCATTGAAGATATGGAGACATTACTTGTATAGGGTCCACATGGATGTGTTTACGGACCACAAGAGCTTGCAATATGTGTTCATGTATAAATATCTCAATCTTCGGCAAAGGAGGTGGTTAGAACTACTCAAGGACTACGATATGAGTGTCCTTTACCATCTGGGTAAGGCTAATGTGGTAGCGGACGCACTTAATAGGCTCTTTATGAAGAGTGTGTCCCATGTGGATGAGGGGAAGAAGGAGCTGGTGAAAGATGTCTATTGACTTGCAAGGTTGGGAGTTAGGTTGGTCGACTCGACCGATGGCGACGTTGTTGTCCAAAACGGATCAGAATCATCCTTGGTGACTGATGTGAAAGATAGACAAGATGAGGACCCAATTTTGTTAAAGTTGAAGGAAGTCGTTCAAAGTCAGAAGATTGAGGTCTTCTACCAAGGGGAAGATGGTGTGCTTCAGTACCAGGGTCGCTTATGTGTCCCAGACGTGGACGATTTGAGCAGTTGGATATTGCACGAGGATCATGGATCCAGGTATTCTATCCATCCAGGTGCCACCAAGATGTACCATGGCTTACGAAAAATCTATTGGTGGAATGGCATGAAGAAGGATATTGCAGAATTTGTAGCCTAGCGTTCGAATTGTCAGCAATTAAAGGTTGAGCATCAGAGACTGGGAGGTGTGCTTCAGGATATCATCATCCATATTTGGAAGTGGGAAGAAACTAATATGGATTTCATCATAGGTTTACCTCATACTCGTCGACAATGTGATTCCATTTGGGTTGAGGTGGACAGGTTGACCAAGGTTGCTCATTTTCTACCGGTTAAAACCACAGATTTGACGGAGGATTACGCCAAGCTATATATTCGGGAGTTGGTTCAATTGCATGGAGTACCCTTATCCATCATTTCAAATCGAGGTACTCAATTTACCTCCCATATTTGGAAGTTGTTTAAACAAGGATTGGGTACACATATTAAGCTCAGCACAACATTTCACCAAAAATAGATAGTCAAGCAAAGTGGACAATTCAGACACTCGAGGACATGTTGAGAGCATGCGTAATTGACTTTAGAGGTAGTTGGGATGAGCATTTTCCACTGATCGAGTTTGCCTACAATAACAACTATCCCTCTAGTATCTGGATGGCGCCATTCCAGGCTATCTACGGGCGGAGATGTAGGTCGCCCATCGGATGGTTTGAGGTTGGTAAGGCAGCAATGATAGTGCCGGATTCGATTCATGAAGCAATGGAGAAGGTTCAGTTGATAAGAGATAGGTAGAAAACTGCCTAAAGTCTCCAAAAGTCTTATTCGGACGTGAGAAGAAATGACTTAGAATTTGAAGTTGATGACTGGGTATTTTTGAGGGTGTCTCCCATGAAGGGAGTGATGCGGTTTATGAAGAAAGGGAAACTTAGTCCCCGCTATATCGGCCCGTATTGGATAGTGAGACGCGTTGGCACAGTGGCTTATGAGTTGGAGTTGGCTTCAGAATTAGCTTATGTGCATCTTGTGTTTGATGTATCTCTTTTGAAGAAGTGTTTGGGTGATCCAACTTTAGTTGTCCCGATGGAGAGTGTTGGTGTAAAAGACAGCCTTAGCTATGAGGAGGTTCTGGTGCAAATATTGGATCATCGGGTTCAAAGGCTAAGGAACAAGGAAGTAGCTTCAGTTAAAGTGTTATGGAGGAATCGGCATGTTGAAGGACCTACGTGGAGGCCGAAGCGGATATGATGCTAGATACCCATATTTATTCTCTACTGGCTCAGTTTCAGCTTGAGATATCAGTTTTTCCCTAAAACTCTATTTAGTTTCAGGTTCAGTTCATGTGCGCAAATTTATTTTATGTATGTGGATGTATGTATGATTCGTGAATTTAGTTAAATTGTGTAATTTGAATCGGAGGTAGTCATTCGGTCAGTTTTTGGTTTAAATGAATTGGATTTGAATATGATTATTGCATATCGATGCTTTTCTATGCGTTTAACAACATTTAGGGATGAATGTTCCCAAGGGAGAGATATTGTTATACCCCGAAAGCCCAAAGATCAAATCCAAGAGTTGAAATGGAGAAAAAGTGAAAATTCTGCAGCAGACTCAAAATGAATCGTGAGGAGACTCGTAAAGACAACCCACGAGTCGTGATGAGACTCGTGGTGAAGGCCCGGGTATTTAGTGAGAAGGAAGAAATGAAACCCCACGGGAAAGACCACGACTCGTTGGGTTAGCCGTGGGGGAGGGGAATTAGGAAAATGAAAGAATAAGGGCAGTAGACTGGACAGGAGGTCCCCACGAGTCGTGGTCAGTCCCCACAATCCGTGGGGTGAGTCATTAGCAATCCTAGAGTAAAATTTTGAAGAGGCAAGGAAGTGTACATCACGGATGGTGACCACGAGTCGTGGTCACCCATAACGAGTCGTGAGGTCCCTCAATTTTCTATGAATTTTGTAAGGGCTTTTTCGTAATTCCTAAGTTCGTAGAGCCTAAACTACGACGTTTTTGGTTATGATTGGTGATTTTAAAAGGGGTTAAGTTCATTCTAGACATTACTCATCCATGCATGCAAGGTAGAAAAGATTTGAGAGGGAGAGCAAGCTAGTGTTCCTCAATTTTCTTCAATTCTCTATTGGGCATTCTAAGAAGTGTAAGAATCAGCTACCAACAGGTATGTAGAGTTATGAATGGGTGATTTTTTTCACACCCATGCCCAATCCCTCTCTAAAGTATGAAATTCTATGTCTAATCTATGGGGTTTTAACCCAAGTGCATGAATCTTAGATTTCTATACATGGATATGATTTGATCATGATGCTACTATTGAATTATGAAGCATGGACAATTTTTATAATTTTTTCAATTAAAAATCATGTTTCTAGCTTATTTAATTAAAAGCCCATTGTTGAGATGTTTATGAAAGATGAGATTGGTGATGAATATATGATGATGATGAGATATTATGATGAAAACCAAGTTTTTAAGCTACGCATGTTTACAATTATGATTTTGATGAGAATTGAGTATTTCTATGTATAATAAAGCTTTGGGCTATGCGCACATGTTAAGTATGAATGATGATTTTCCCGAACTAAGATTACACATTGTTTTGGAGTGAAGACTCCCAATTATATTTTCAGCTTGTGGTATGTTTGAGTTAAAGTTTTCTATGTATAGCTTACCACATGGTTTTGGAGCGAAGACTCCCAATCATGTTTTCATCTTGTGGTATGTCTTGAGCTAAAGCTTCTCATATGCATAATTTTGTATTTTAGATGTATTTGATCATTGAGCTTCCTTAATAGACGATGTTGAGCTTAGTTATAAAATGATGTAGAGAATATGCATGTTTTTTGGGAGTAGTGTCTAGCACCGAGCAGGCAAAGGGTCGATTACCCTGTGCCTCAGAACTACGCGCCAACGTAGGTTTATACATTATGTCTTCGGGACCTCCCTTGTGAGCTTCCCTTGCCCATATGGGCCTTCAGCTTGATATCGATATCATTGTGTCGTTCCTAGTCCTAGTAAGGCTTTGGACGGCTCTACTCACTTGAGTGTGATAGTTGGGACCACGTAAGCTCTATCGTGGTATGTCGGTTAAAAGAAGAGTCTCCTATTGTTCCTCATGATTTTAGATATGCATATTCATTACTTATGAGATTTATTTAACTGTATGTTCTAAAGAAGGTTTGACTCAATGTTCATCTTTACTTATAAATGTCATAATTCATCTTTGAGTCAATCGATTCAGTTATGATGTTATGAAGTTAGGTTATGTTATATTTTGAAGAGATCATGATTTCAGAAAGAATGCATGCAAGCCCTACTCTCAGATTCTTATGTTTACTTTACACTATGCATTGCCTTTAAATGATTTTATTTACTTTAGCAGTTTTACTTACCTTGCATACTCGATACATTCCACGTACTGGCCGCATACTCTATGTTGTATCATTTCATGATACAGGCCCCGGCTCTCAGATTCAGCCCCGCTCGTAGTCAGCTTATCAGAGTTAGCATTCATATTGCGGGTGAGTCCACACCTCCCGAGGACTAGACTACTCAGACTTCTTTTGTGTAATTCAATTTCAGTTTTGTTAAGTTAGTTGGGGTATCGTCCCATCAACTCATCATGTTTAGAGGCTTTTCAGACATATGTATGTATTCAGCTTCAAATTTCGTATTCTGATGTCATGTTCAAGTTAGACTTCCGCTATAATTATTTTATCGATCATTCAGTTTCTTGAATGAGATTAGATGTATGCTTATTCCATGAGTCGACTTGGGGTCCCTCGGGGCTCCTTGTCCCGTGTTACGATCTAATCCCCTGTTCGGGTCGTGACAGGCCTCCTCTATATTAGCCTTCACCCAAGGCTTGATATTCTCCATCATCATGTTGACCTTCCTCTCGGTCAGTGTCAACCTCTTGGCCATCTTTTTGAAGAATTCTTGTGGGACCAACATATAACCCACTAGGGTTTGGCTCAGTATGCCAACCGGAGATGCGTAGGAAGTACTAGGAGCTGCATCTATGTGGCCGGCATCTCTCCATGCTCCACTGAAGTGGGGGCATCAATATGTTTGCCCCTGGATGACTGTGGTGGTGGGACTACAGTAGGTAGTCTAACCCGGCTCACCGGGTTTATCTTATCCCGTTTAAAGCTTATGTGCAGTCCTGTGGCCTCCGATCTATCAATCTATCTCCCAGATCACCCTAACACCTGCCTCCATGCATAATTTATACATGAGACTGGGAATGGAATGGTAGTGCTCAACCCCATAGCCCGGTCTCAGATCTCCTCCTCTATCACCCTTGGAATATTAATGGCGTATCTCAACATGATACACGCCACCAAGATTCCTTTGTCTACACTAGGGGTGTTGTCATTGACCATCAACACCAACCTATGGAGAACTAGTGTCCAGTAGGCCTTCGCTATAAAGTTCAGCGAGGCTTTTGTGACCTACCCACCATTGGTCACCCACTCAACGTCATCCTTATCCTCTGCTATGACCCTAGCTAGCCATTTCACTTGGTTGTCTCTCTCCTCCAAACCCAACTTCTTTACCTTTTTCAGGGCTTCTACTCGATAGTCAAACTCAAATGTGGAATCCGGAGCTCTGAACTATGGCCCATATAACATCTGAGCAATGGTTCACTTGTAGAGGTCAACCATGTGTCCTCAGACCATGACACTGTCGAGTATAGGCTATTCCTTCAATTTCTGCCCAGCTTTTGCTTTCTACTCCATCGTTGCCAAATAGTTGGCATAGAACTCCCAGACTATCTCAGCACTGTACTTTTTAGGAGTTTTAGCCATCCAATCGAACCCATAGAAGCTGAAAATACACTTCATCTCCTCAACCTCATTTAGTGTACTAGTCAGGATCCATGGTTCCTCCTGGATACTCTGCCTAGGATGCTGCTTGGAGGTGAGAGCAAGACCTTGCTCATAGATCTCCTGAGCACCGCGTACATGCCACATCATAGTCCGACTCTCTTGGGGTGGAGTTCGATCAACTTCATCCTCAATGTCCTCTTCCTCAAAACTAAGGCTGGCAACGGACCGGAACCGAAACCACCGGACCAGGTCCGAGCCCCGATTGACCAGAACATTGATCAGAACCAGGTCTACCAGTATCGGGTCTACCGGGTATTCCACATTGTCCGATCTGGTCCGTGTAATAACGGTGCGGAACCGTGTCGGATCGGGTCCAATTATTTATTTATTTAATTATTTATTTATTTATTTCATATTTTTTTAAAAAAAAGTTTTTATAATTTTAATTATTAGTCCGTTAGTATAATTATAAGAATATTAAGAATTTAAGTTAACCATATTTTAGGGGATATTTTTTGATTATTTTTTTTCAAAATTATAACTTATAAAAGTTAATAATTTATGAACTTTAAATATTTTAAATAATTTATTAAATATTTTAAAGTTAATACTTGCGAACTTTTTTACAAAACTAACTAATTGTTTATACAAAAGTCAAAACTAATTAAATTTGTAGCTTATTAAAGTTTTGGTAAAATTGTAAATAGTAATAAATTTATGAAGTAACTTGGTAAGTTACTAAGTTAGTAAATCAACATGAATTTAATTTTAAATAAGTAATACTTGGTATTTATAAAATGAGTTGCACTAAATAAAAGACAATTATTAAAAAAAATTAAGGCGAATAGCCTAAAATTTATTCAAATAAATAAAAGCGTACATGTATTACAAGATATTTAGAAGACTAAAAGAGTACCTAATCTATGCAGCACCTTCTAGAAGGGTTCTGTTTCAATTAGATCACTATTATTATACTAAATAACTAAAATCTATAATCTCCAAAATGTTGTTTATGTAACTTATTTATCACGCCCCTGAATATTTCGAATCGGTACTCTTCCTCATTCCTCCACTGGGTGTCCATGAATTCATCACTATTTTACCCAAATATTTCATCTATTTCATCTTCAATTTGGGCCGATAACTTTGGCAGTCCAAAGTTTCTTCGTTCAAAGATTTATCCAATCTCATAATAACACCGATATTTCTAAACTATCTTTTTCCAAAGAATATTGGTGGTCTCCCAATAATAATCCCACGCTGAAACTTGCTCTGAAGCTACTGAAGACGCTTGAATGACTAAGACATCTCGAACCACCCTTGAAAGCCTTGGATATTGTTCCTACAGCTTCTTCCACCATACCGTGGTTGCAGCTCTCCATTTGTATCTTTGATGCTATCTCGTGCCTCATAAATATATGAATCAAATTCATTACTGTTAGATGATTCGGAGACCCAGATAATCACCCATCAAGTCATCAAATATCTTCTACTCTAGGCCTAGAACTAACAGGTCGTGTCGGTGGAATATTTCATTCGATTATTCTATATACATTATATAAGTTTCTAGCTTTAGGTATTATACTACTCTTACACATCTCAAGGGTTGGCAATTCATCCGGTTGAATTTCTAAATTTTTTAATTGATAATTATTATGTTTAAGCTTTCAGATTTTTAATATAAGTTTGCTTTTAAATTATTATTTAATTTACCTAATAAATAATATTTTTAAAATTTTTCAATCATATATTGAATAGTCTCTTTAAACATTTTAAATTTTTTAAAATTTTCAAATTCCCTAAAAATAGCAGTAATATTTACTAACACCGAAGAAATGGTCGGATGATATTGACTAGATACGGCATTTGTAGCCGGAAAAGTTTTCAAAATTTAATACTTCCTCTATAAACTTGAGCCCAATCATCATCATAAAAAGTCTTGAATAAATATCCACATTATGAGCATTATAAACTAATTATAGGTATGCGAGGGGATAAACATAAGCTACTTCAAGCATTCATATAAAGAGTTCTATCTAGTGTAATAATTTTGGAACTTTTCTATAGTCAAGTTGGCATTCTTGATGTCGCCCAAATTACACTCGCAATTGAGATATAAGTGGTCGATTGTCAAATATAGAACCTAACAAAGGCTGAGGCTGATCCAACAGGGAATACGGATAGAACTTAAGTTAATGTGCGAATAACTATTACTATTGATTTAATTTATTTCCAAGGGGGAAAATATAGAATAATAAACAAAGTATAATTGCTAAATATTGAAATCAAATTTGGTTTGTATTCAATTAACGATTTGACTAGGATGTGTTCTAATATATCATAACCACAAGGCTTATACACTAATGTTCTATTCTTGGTGGTTAACATGCAATATTGATAAGTTAGGTTCACTCAAATGTTAGTCCCCAATCTAGATGATTTTTACCACGCAACGTGGTCCGCATACGGTGTACTTTTAGTTGACTTCACCCTTAATATCAGATTAGCTATCCCCGGACAATTTCAAGCTATTAGATGAGGGTTGATAGCATCAAATATCCATTGTTAAAACCTTTTCCCATTCATTACCCCCTTGATCCGGTAAGTAAGAATAAGGCGACTTTTAACGTTTGCAACCGTCAAGAATCAATCAAAACGGCGGAAAACAATACATCTATAAAACCCCGTTCAAGAATCAGTAAGTAAGTATTTTTCTCTATGTGTGTTAATTCATCTTGGTTCCCACAAACCTAGTTTATGGGTTTACTACTCATTCCACATCGCAATCACAAAATATTGAAGAAATCATAATTGCAACTTACAAATTATTGTAGAATAAAAACCACGTAGATTGAATAACAACTCCACAATAGATGAATAAACATCAATGTTTCTTTTGTTTCTTCAATCAAGAACAATTATATGAAAATTCTCTCAAGAATAGCCTCAAAAATCATTCCAGAATCCTTCCTAAATCGTCTCCTAAAAATAAACCTAAATTGGGTATTTATAATTCTAAGAAATCCTTTTCCTAAATAAAACTAGAAACCAGGTCGGCAGTGGAAACAGGCTAGGTGACGGGTCATTTGGCCTTCTGACAAGTCATTCCTTGCTTTACATTAGTCGTCCTCAGCATCGCACCCGGTTGTGGCAATAGATCACCTAACAACTCGTCGTGCCTGAGCACGAGTCGTTAGGTCCCTCGTGGATTGACTCCTTCAAAACTCCAGTGCACTTCACGGATGGTTCCAGTGGCCTTCCAATGAGTCGTTTCATCTCATGACGTCTCGTTATGTCGTTCATCAACTTCACTAGCCACTTTGTTGAAATTTTCTCTTCGAATCCTAACGATTGACCTCATGACTCGTTACCCGTTGTAATGAGTTGTTCCTCCAATTCTTCAAGTACACTGCCTTGCTTCTTCCAAACTCCATCTTTTGCCCACGCCTTAAGCAACGGGTCGTGCCTCCTGCCAACAACTCGTTAAGTGCTTGGTAGTCACCTTTCAGTTATTTTAGCATTAACTCAACCAAATTTCATACCTATTTTCCTGCACATTAAGCACAAAACACATCATATACATATAAACATACCTAGAATGTGCATAATTTCTTGGTTTTAGGCGTCGAAAGTGCCGTAAAATCACGGCACATCAACACCCTCAACTTAGAACTTTTGCATGTTCTCAGGAAAAAACAAAATAAAACAAAACAAACTAATTCGACGCTTCAATCGGAAGAACTCTAGGAAACTTACAACAGTCATTTTTATACATCAAAATCAAATTTTCTAACCCCTCCCTCATTATATCAAATCAAAACACTATGCATATGAAAAATTTCCAACCATAACACAGAGCAATGAAAACATGGAAAAATACTGTCACCTGCAACCACACACATAAATCTATAACACTGTCCCAAACAATTTGCAGACGATGTTGTTGACCAAATGCTCTCACCGAAAAGAAGTCCCACACTCACACATATGTATATGATTATCTCAATATATTTCTCTTGGGACTAGGTAAGATCCACTCACTCTCACAAAGAAATTCGGATTGTGTGCATACAATACCATAGGCTTGCCTTTACTTTCAATACCTTGATTTTTGGACAAGTAGCTAGGATCACTATAGGACTTTCTAGGCTTGTAACGTAGGCTCGGGCTTGGGTATGGTACATATGAATTTAGTAGCTCAACCCTCCTTGGCACTACTCCTTTTGACTTCACTTTTCACCTTTATTTCTTTTTCTCCCTTTTTCCCTTTTTCTGCTTTTTCTTTTCTTTGCTTTAGAAACTATAGATGCGACTTCTTTTTATTTAACACTCATTGATGTCACACATTATTTCTATTTTCTTTTCTTACTTTTTGACAACAATTTTGATTTTTCTTTTCATCATGCATACCACACCCGCTTTTTTTCTTTAATTACCCAATTTTATTTCCACCCGGCTTTTCTTAATCACCCCTACAATGGCCACCCTCAACTTAGGCGATTTTCCGGAGTTGAGGTTCACAATGTCCAAGGAGGGACCAGGGCCAAAACATGTTCATTCATAGTAAAATCAGGTAGGTGAATTGGTGTAAACCAAAAGAAAGGTCAATGTAAGCTCAAACATTTGGATCAAGGGATTTTTATTCACATTTGGTAGGTCTTTTAGGCTAAAGTGACTCATTAATCAAAAACGGCCTATGATCCTTTTCTAGTTTCTTATCCTCTATCTCGGTACGACTGACCAGGTAAGTTCTAGATTGACATACAATCGAATTCAGCTATTTATCCTCACTTCGCACATAGCACCGGTCAACATCATCACTTCCACCAACTGCTAGTTCAGGTACAACCATACAATGATAAACAAGTTCATAATTTAAATGCCATGCAAAGATTCACAAAGGTCATACTTGTCAACTTTCACATACACATATACAAATTTTTCAGAGGGGTATCAAATTATCACATATCAAAATATCAAACAATTTTAGCTCTTAACTGCTTTTCAGTTTTCCTACTTCTTCCAACTGACACAAAAAACATAAAATAAAATCCTAAACATACTAGTTCTACTAGATAAGGAACACCCAAGGGAAAAGATATCCAGCATGAAAAACCCTCAGGTTATGTTCAGCAAAATAGAATGCACAGGTATCCCTCCCCACCCCCATCAAGAAAGCATGCGTCGTCCTCGACACATATATATACCAAAAAAGAACTAAGAAAATAGGGAACATACTTGTGTGACCTAGGTGTCAGCTACCTGGTCAGTGGAGGGTGTAGATACGCCTCCAATGTAATCTCCAAATTTACCGTCTTGAACCAGCGCATTCTCAGATCCTATAGAGCTCGTGCCCCTTCTCACGAACTCTTTCGCCTCGATTCTGAAGCTCTCTGTGAGCCTCCTCTCTCGATTCATGGAGCAGCTCTTCATCTCCTCCCGCTCCCCTTTTTGCTGACGGAGCATGAAGCATCATCACCAATGCTTGCCTCCTCCACGGAGCCTCTTGCCATGTCATATGCCTGGCTCCTCTGTGATGAAATAAAAAATAGGTGGAAAAAAATCCTCTTCAAACTCATCATCTATCATAGGGAGTATCGGTGGAGAGTACTGCAGCCATCTGTTGTGCGGCCAAGTCACGCACCTCGGATCGTAGCGCTCTTCTCACTCCGCTCCCCTTTTTGCTGACGGAGCATAGAAGCATCATCACCAATACTTGCCTCCTCACGAGGCCTCTTGCCCTTGTCATGTGCCACCAGCTCCTCTGTGATGAAATAAAAAATAGGTGGAAAATCCTCTTCAAACTCATCATCTATCATAGGGAGTATCGGTGGAGGTACTGCAGCCATCTGTTGTGCGGCCAAGTCACGCACCTCGGATCGTAGCGCTCTTAGCTCTGAGTACCATCGGGATAACTCCGGTGCCTGTAACTGTGCAAGGCGCTCATCCATCCTCCTCTCAAATGCATCCAGTCGCCCATGCACTAAACTAGACAGTGTCTCCAACTCCTCTAACACACACGGCTTAACCTGCTCCATCAAGACTTTGACCTGTAGAGCCGTGTGTGCCTGCTGCTTCTCGGCCTTAGTTAGCCGCCTAGCCATATCAACCAAAAATTCCTGTGAAACCGTGACTAGGCCGGCTGTGGTGGCTTGTGGAGGCGCAACTGGTGCTCCCGGGGCTGCTTCTGCCACGCCCCGCCTTGGGGGTATGACTGGCACCTGGTGCCCTACTGGGACCTGAACTGCTAGACTGCTGAGCCTAAGCACTTCTGGTGCCTGGCTGGTTCTA